>MNPL01026273.1:34819-67788 GCA_002081605.1 Tropilaelaps mercedesae
GGTCGAAGTCCGCCCAGATTATCGTCATTTTGTAAGCGGTCTTTAAAACGACTGTTGCAATGCCGTTGTCGATTCCTATTCTCTATTATCTAATTCTCCTGTGGTTGCTCCTGTGGTTAGGATATTCGTCAAACCCTCCAGCAGGGCCAAAAATTTCCGACGAAATAACCCAGACAAGAGAACCAAAGACCACCTTGAAATGTTCAAATATTAGGAACAACAGTTGCAAATACTTTGCCAATGCCCTCTAGATGTAGTCCAATAATTGCGAGCACGCTATCATAGTGTAATGGCAACGCTTAGACTCATCTGCTTTCTCGGAGTTGTTCCTGTGGCCCTGAGAAATTGGCAGGCTTTTTTCGTCAGAAGAGACGGCAAAAACTTCAAGGAGACACCTTTCTTGACCATGCCTCACTAAAAGGACGACTGCGTTGGGCTTCTCTTGCCTTTCGGAATAATGAGTGTTTGATCTGGAGTTACTCCGGCAAAGAGACCCCGTGCGGAGGCACTTATTGCAAAATGCTACACAGTAAACCGCGAGGATGATAATGTCCTTCAGGGGTTCATTTCTTATCTGGTCATCATACAGTAAAAGAGAAACGACATACCACTCATTGTCTCTGTAACCAATGAGAAGCCATCAAAGCGGCTCATAAAGAGTTCCATAGATGAGTCGGTCGTTTCAAAGCTACGCACGGCAACACCAGAGGGCTGACGAATTACCTGTTGGGTCCGGTTAATTCACTTGCTTTACAAGAAATATGAAACATTCTTTCGCACTTTTTGTAACACACAAAGACAATTTTAAGACCCGCTGATGCATCGAACCTAGGCTATACGCTCACTGAATTTAGGTGTTTGATCTTGATGGCTATGATAGGTTGTGTAGCGGCATATAGTGCTGCATTGTCGGTTTAAGCGAGCAAGTGTATTTGATGTTGAAACTCTTCGGAACCTTTTCCTGTCTTGAAGAGTTTCAACAGCAACCGTAATTGTAATGTAAATATTAAACACATTAAGTATATTTGTAATATGCGATGGGGATAAGGTTTCTAAGACATATTTAATTAGAAAAAATGTATATCTATATTAAACATTGAATCATACCGTGGATGAATCATACCCCATCAGTGTTGAAAGCAGTTCCGGTTTGCGTGATTTCAGGTTGTTGGTCGTTGTTAGGGCTGCTGCTATTGCTGCTTTCACCTATACTACTTCTTTCCTGGCCCCGATCTTGACCTGAAGGCAATTCAGGTACAGTTTGTGCCGGCGGTGGGTTTACAAAGACATCGGAACTCTGATTTGAAGTTACCCCTGTAGTAGCTGCAGAAGATAGTCCGCGACCTTGAGTGGCATTATTGACAGAACTGTCGGGCACCATAGACGACACAATCTCGGACGATGGTCCTGGGGAAGATATCTAGAACAAACAATCAGAACATTGGCAAATATGTCCTCATCTTATTTGTGTCTTATTTTAAATACCGTATGCATAATTCTTTCAAATGGTTTGGATATATTCTATCCCCAAGAGGTGAATAATTTGATTGCGTTGCATAGACCAAACAATTACCCTTATGTAACGGAAATATAGTTCAAGACATCAAGCATGTTAGATAAAGTTGAACCTTATTGGTTACGTTGCATTGTATAGCACGCGAAAAGCAACGATAATAAATTTATTGAACATTAAATCTTCTTTTGCAAACCTGAGAGATCACATAGATTCTCTGCTAATACATTGAATTAGTGGTCATCTTATCATTAATAATGAGCCTATGCAGGTACTGAAGCTGAGAAATATCAGCTATAAAAAATGTAACAACAGAAATATTGAAAATTACGACGGAAACGAAGACAGTAGCTAAATATCAATTCGTGAACACTGGCGCTATTAAGAGTATTTCCATAATTGAGAAGCGTTTTCCCATAAATATTAGTCTATTGCGAAGATTAATTGGAGCGTTCTCAATCAGGCTCAAATATTTCACCTAAAACTTCACTTGATCGACGGTTATTTAAAAATCATACACGCTAACATTAAAAAAGACCATTATACCTTTGTCGAAGAGCTTGGCTTTGAAGAGCTAACCTTCTTCGCCAACTCTGTTCTCACTAGTTTCTTCATGCTATTTGGTTTCGAGGGCTTTGTCTGGTTCGAATCTGGAATATAGATAAAAAATAGTTGGGTTCAAAAAGAAGTAATTCAGTCAAACGTTATAAGAATATAAGTTCAGATGGTTGATAACTGCACGATATGGTGCTATCCCGATGGCTGACACTTATTTCAGCCCAGACTATATAGGGAACAGATCCGTTAACGAAAAAAGACGAATCCTTCCTAACGTAACTTGTAATACCCAGTCCACGCCCTCAGCTGGACTCGAGACATTTTACATTTCGGCATTAAATGGATACTACTTCACGTTACTCGCGGACAGTTAGAAGTGTAAATATAGTGTTATACATATAAAAAAACAGACCAGTGTATTGATTTTATAAAAAAAACATAAAAAATTTTAATTTATTTATTATTGTTTGGAGAACTTCGTTCGATCAAGGTCAACATTTCCTATAATGGCCGCGTAGTGGGTTGCTGCGCGTGATCAATCCATTACCTCGAGACTCCTCAGACTACAATGTAATATTATTTAATTTTAGTGGATATCGCTCTTAAAGCAAAGAACCGAAAATTTACAAGATTTTTATTATTAGAGCAGCTCACCCAGTTGTCGCTTGATACGGAAATGGGTTGGTGAAACCTACACCCAAGGGGACCGACCGGCTAGTTAAAACAATGCTAAATTTAAACTCAATCTGCAAACTATTAGCGTCGTTTAATTAGTTTAAGTGACAATGCAAGTGTTACAGAGGATACGTTATATTGAGACATTCGCGCAAACACAGATTCATTGGCATGCTGACAAAACCAATTGACGAGTCCAGAGGCTTGGAGGAAAATGATTATTAAGACAATATTGGTCTTGTTAGCCTCATCTGTTTAAACATGATTTTCTCGCTATGGCGGCGGAAGCCAAAGTGTAAAGGACGAAGACATAGATGCTTATGATGATAACATACAATTATAATGTTACTTGATGTGTTTAACTTAAGATCTTAATGTAGCATAAATTTGGCCGTGGACTGAGTGGTCACAGAGACTATTAATTCGTAGTGACCATCAATAATAAGCCGTACGCTGGGAGGTAGCTGTGGTACTTGTGCATGACAAGCGTGACGCGTTCTGCAGAACTGCTGTGGTGGGCCGTGGTCAGGCTGTTCATGGTGTAAATGCCTGACGTGTTGTAGAATGACTATCGATTGTTGAAAAAGGCACTGCTGAGTATCGGCTGTATTGAAGGCTAAGTTTTCAATTTGGTTGAATCATCATCAACTATTGTGTTCTGGAAAACCAAGGGAAAGTGGTTACATGCACAGAATTAAGGTGAAGCGTAGAGTGTTTATGAAGTGATAAAGGTTAGAACACCATAAGAGATCGGAAAAGGGTCGATGGATTTATTCAATCCGCACAGAGAGAGTGTCTTATTGACAATAAAAGAAGAGATTTGTGAATTTATTTTTATCTGCGAATAGTCAACGGTGCGATCGTTTTTAGACCCTTTTCCCTATCTTTTAAAATTGCTGCCTTTTGTTAAAATTTAGGGAGGACTCAGGCTTGCTTGCCTTTAATATTGCCCAGCAAGAACGGGAAGAACTCCGAATCACGAACTTTGAGACTTCAAGCCACTCTGCAGTAAGTATTGCGAAAATGGCGCGCTACTAAAACAATCTCTTTTTGTTCAAACAGACAGAAATCTATCTCTAAGTCAAAAATATTTTTAGCAGGTAGGTTGTTTTGTAGTCCAATAATTTAATGTTAAAAAAGGGTTTTATGTATATAAAAAGACAAGGCAAGCGGCAATTCACATAATCTATGACGACGTCTGTAAAGCGACATGTCCAGCTAGTAACTATAAAACCATTGACTTCGAACTTGTGATTAAGTTTAGCCATGTTCGAGATGGCCAGAGGCGTACGTAATAAGCATGCATAGTGACATCGTCCTCTGTTGATTTTTTTATCACTAATATACTTTTATATTTATACATTGCTGTCCGGAACAATTGGATTGCAGCTCAATTATCTTGCGCGAAATATAGCAGGGTCACGGACGTTTACATACCTGCAGAGAGGAACATTGCCATTTTTGAAGAAGACAAATGAAAATTCAGCCATCAATTTTCGCTCAAATTACCTATTTGGGCGCATTATTGGTCCCACGAGTCGGCCTAGAACTCTATGTTTCGATAAACTTCTCACCATTTAACAGTGCAGCTTTCCAAAATGGAAGTGCCTTTTGATCACACAAGATATTTGGCGTCGTGATAAGTTTTTCTTTCAATTATACCCGAGCAAGGGGTCGATATCGATACGTATGCCACAATATTTACTTCCGCCTTAATGGACTTTTTTGAGGTGTTTGGGAAAGATTTGATGCTTAAACATCGCTGGCTGGCAGCAGTGACTAGTGTGAGACTCGCAAACCTACAAAACACCCTAGTTCAGCTCGCCAGGATTGCTTTAGCATTACTTTGAAACTATGGGAGAGTAGCTTTTGCCTTTCCTAATTTTCTTCCTAACTTCTTTCGTGCGTCCACGTGCTCTTTAGCTACAGTCAGTTATGTCCGCCCACAAAGCCATGCCCAGTTAGGGGATCAATAACTGTTCTTGTTACCTACGTGAATGCGTAGAGAATTTGAGCACCTTGCCGTCTCCCTCGCGCCTCCCTCTACGCGTCTTTTCACCATACTCCCCCTCCTTTCATTTTCATTATCCTACAAGTTGTTCTAGGCTTTCGATTCCCCACCCTTTTGCCTTTATTATTCTGTCTTAAGGCCCTTTGTGGTGTTCCGCCAGCTTGCTACCTCGGTCCAGGCTCCTGGGCCTTTCACCATGCAGTGCACCATTTCCCTGATGCTATCGAATTTACTCCAAACAGGCCTTTCCCCTTATCTTTGCTACTACTCTGCAGTGTAACTGTATGTTCAGCTTTGTTTTTTCTCCGGTGTTACACACCTATCTGCGTTTTTGTGACGTCTGGCCCTGTCCACGACCGAGCAGGATGTGGGCAAATTCGTGGAGTGCGGCAGCTTCCCCTCGGAGTCAGCCCATGACCTAAGATCTAGTTCTTGGCTCTATCAGTCTTGGTCCAGCTCCCCTTGGCCGTCCTTTCAAGCCTTGCCGTCGCTCATTTCTCCTGTTAAGCGTCGATGGCAGCGTTTCTCGCCGTTATAAGCTCCAAGTTCTCATCCAGATATCGCAAATTTTTTTTTCGAGCGAAGAGGTTTCATGACGACGTCTTAGCCAGAACCAGGAGCGCTTCGTTGGACTGTTCGGTACACCCAGTCGACAATAATCGCTACTGTGCTTTGGGTCGACCATAATGCATCCCTATTTTCCGCCGTGCGTGGTGCCATATCACTTAAATGCTGCATACGGTACACACAATTCGACAACCAAAGCGAATAGCCCTTGTCTGCGCCCTGACGCTCCATCAACCCTCGACAAGATACACGCCAGCTGCAAGGCGGCCGGCTGTCTTTGCCAATCTCACGTGTTCTAATCCGGATAGAGCAATATTGACGACGACGCCGAACTATTTCGCCTCTTTTTTTACTTGGACCGGATGACGCGCTATTACAATGTAAACTCCCTTTGTTCGCTTCCGGCCTGCTAGATAGTAATACGTTCACTGAGCAACCCTCTCCAAAGTTTTGTTGCTCGCATGCACTACGACATTTTTTGTCTGCAGTTAACTGCAGTTCGATGTAAGCCAGCATTTCCACATTATTTGAAAGATTTTCCATTTGTAACATTATCATCATAGGTCAGATTCCAGAGCTTCGATCCTTCAGGTATGATGAAGTCAGCTGGCGTGTACACAGCAGTATGTCTTATATGTACTAAGTGTGTTCCTAACATATATTAGAATCATTAACACAAGACCCCTAGTCTTATTCTGTTTATAGCCCCTAGCGAACTGCCCTTTTATAAACCTTATTTTTTTATATATTTATCATGCTAATTGAAATATTGTCATGTATTTTCCCCAGGGTGTTTAAGAGACAGATGGACCTATAAATTGAAGGGCCTGACCCTTTCACTGGGTTGGCACCAATATTGCCACCCTCTCGGAAACTTACCCTTTTTTAAAAACTCATTTATTTCTTCCTGGAAGAAGCCTGGCCGTCTTCCTACCAATATGTTTACTACCCACGGTGGCAAACCGTCCGGGCAAGTTAGAGATAAAGTGCTGCAGATGGCTACGTGCCTCCCGATACTGTAATCAAAATATTTCTAGACTGGGTCTACTCTTCTCGAATTCGATTGGCCTAGCCCTCGACACTGTTGCCTTCCCCGCTGATCTTTCACGCTAGTGTGGGCCCTTCTGGGTCTTATACAGACTTGACATGCTTCTACGATTTCGCTGCTTCACCAATATTTATGCTTCTGCCCTTTTTTCCTGTCGCTGCCGGTTAGTCCTGCTTTTATGCAAGACTTTCGCTACTCTAATAATTTTTTTAATTTTGACCACCTCTTTCCCTTCCTTCAGTGGCCTACATCCATTGAATTTCTCTGCGATAAGTATATATGAATTCAGCTATGACTATTCCCTTGCCCGTTTGTTGGTTAATGCTTTTTAAGCAAAATTTTCTAACCGCTTTGCCGCGGTCCACGTGGTCACCACACTGCTGTATCAACTTCCCCGTCTGTGTTGCATTCCGTTCTATTCTTTCTCGTTAGCTTCTCATTTAGCTCAGACAGCAGGGTTAAGCCGATATTCCTCCTGTCTGTGGTTTCCCACAGGAAACGTGTGCCCTTATGCATTTGTGAAGATTCGACTGGACGCTCACATTTCGGCTTGCAAATAGGGGCCCTCCTTCTGCTAGTATCTACTTCGTTCCAGGTGCGTGCTCTGATTCCGTAATTCCTGCGGCCTTAGAACCCCTTTTCCTTCATCTCTATTCCTTTTTTTTTAGTTTCGTTGCTCCATGAAAGGATCTCCACCGGTATAGTTTCCTTGTGTTCATTATTCCTACCGTGTATAGCCTAACCCTACCCAGCGTCCGCGTGGCCTTTCTATAGGAACATGCCGTGCTGTCTGCCCTGTGGTCCTCCGTGCTAAAGATACGGAATCGGCACCGTGCCTACTTCTAGCATTCCCCCATCTAGCATTTCCTTATCAGGTGGCCCTCCCCACCACATCCAGCAAGATTATTATAACTGAATAGAAAGGTATTACAACATAAGGAATTATTATACCGTGTTAAACATCTGGACACCTCGTTCAGCCATACTGTTTGTCCGGTTGACGCTGCAAAGTCTTTAACCGTATCGATCGATCAAGGAGAATTAGTAGATAGATAGAGATTTGTAAAATTAGTAGCATAACTATTTCGATTTTTTAATCAAATTACTTCTCGCCGATTTTCTTTAAAGCCTAAACAACATTCTTTAATGTCAAGAAATTGAGGAAATGTAGTTGCTTTGTCCGGCTATATTTTTTTTTATTTATTATTAAATGGGAAAATAGTCTACCTTATTTTGATTTCCCATATTCTCCATTGAACTTTACGGTTTGAAATGTTTTTTTTAAAGGCACAAATGTATTAACGCTGTTAATTACATCGCCGATGGGGAAAGGAGGAATAGTGGTTCAGAGATTTTTGTGTGCGGCTTTTGATATTACACTTTAAAGTGCGCTATGGGAGGTAGCTTAATGGCTTTTACATGAGCGTTTGATATTCCTGTTCTTGTTTCACGTCGTGCGAGATAGTTAAATAGTTTTATCGCCCGATTTTCAATAGCAGTCGATGTTCATGTTAACGCGTATGCTATAGAGGATAAGTTAATAGTTTAAACATGCGGTATTGATATTCACGTTTCCGTTGCTCTAGTGATCTTTGCTTGCTGTTTTTTAAATTCATGTTTCGGGGTTTGCTGCTCGGAATAATTTAGTGGTTTCTACGTGCGATGATCGATGCCCATGAATCGATGAGTGTTGAATACAACAGTTAATAGTTTTCTAGCGGCTCAAGCTTGTGCCTTCTGGCAACATCCTACTTTATGTTGCTGCTCTGTGTTAAATAACAGGGCGACTATCAACGCAAAAACTACGGGGCAAGATAAAAAATGGAGGTAACTTACATTGCACGTAGCAATAAGACGGCAGCAATTGTAGCTGTTCAGGGCATGGGTTTCGTGATTGCTGGGGGTCATGAAAATCTCCTCGTGAGTTCAGGACAGTGCTCATCATTCCTGATAACACTTGCGACAATTGGAGCGAAATTCCGCAAGAACGATTAGGCTTTTTACCAAATCCTTAGTCCACGAGGTTCATAGATGGTGTAATAGCAACGAGAATTTCTAACGTATCCACAAGTGCAATTTCTCATGGTCACCGAATTTCTCTTAAATGCATTTGCCGGATTCTCAAAAAAAGCATACCATTTGACATCTTGGCCATGCCTCTCCCACAACTCGAAACGATCTTTGAAACGGGCTGATGGCGATTAGCACAGTAATAACGAATTGCCGGCCACCATTATGCACCGACGTTGCTATGATAATGCTAAAAGGCGTTTTTCCGAATTTATTGCACGGATCATAGATATTAAACAATATATTTATAGAAACGATTTATTTGATAAATATGCACAGAAATATTGTATTCATTCCCTAGACACTAAAACGCGGAGCCATGCTTAACAATGCTGAACGAACGAGAATAGACTACGGTTTATTGCTCAAAATCAGACCAAGTTATTTATCTGAGAAGAACTGTAGGAGATAGTGTCTCTTAATTTTAGACAATACATGTTGTATAAAGCAACGTGCTCAATGATTTGAATCGAACATTTGACGAACTCCTCCAGATCATTCATAATCCTACTTCATCATACAAACTGCATGCAGAAAACAAGGCAGAAAAACATGACAAACGATACTACCTCCATCTGTATGTAAATATTTGAATGGTAATACTAAAAGATCAACTATTTTTTAAATATTACGAGTATACTTGGTATCACTAGTAGATCACAACCGGAACTCCTGTAGCTTAGATCACTACGGGGCATTATCGCTCATTAATTTCCCTTTTTTAATAAAACAAGAAAAAATAAAGGACTACCCGATAGACTTCTTCAAAAATATTTATGGCGGTCAAATAAATGGAAAAACTCGATAAACCATGTTAAGAGAAAACTTCTGTTTTTTCCCAAAGTTTGGACTATTATGCTAGTGTGTATGTTGAGTTCTGGGGGGTTTCAGGTGGCCTGAAGAACCTACTTTCAGGCACTTCAGTCAACTAAATGTAACAAAAAACTTCTTGAACCGTTGGTGACATATACTGCTTGTACATCTAACTCTTTGTGTACCTAAGGTTGTCATATCAAATATAATTTTTGTTGTCGGCGTCATTAGGCATCTAAGCAATGTTACTGAACTGTATCCAGTTTAGGATAGCAGACCGGAAACCGGTAATATTATGGACCAACCAATACCATTAATATGCGATAACCAATACCTCAAATGCGACCTGCATACCTCCGAGTAATGTAACTTTTTTGCCGACAGTAACCCTTCACATGGGCTAGCATATAAATAAAACGACTCTATATTCAAACAACGAAAAAAGGTGGTCACATGTGATATACAAGCATGAAAATCGAGGCAAAATAAACGATAAGCTCTATAATAAACACTTCTGACACTTGAGAACTATTATGCCGAAAAATTTAATATGAAGGTGGCGCCTACACAATATATATGTTAAACTTACATTTTAAAACAATGACATTTGTTCATTAAATTTTTTTGTGATGAAGAATCTATTGCATCCTTCACTTCGTTTGTATTGTACCAAATTGTACCAACTTTTAGGTTCTCAATGCCCTAAATACTATTTGCCAAAAAGAACAAAGACGGTATTAACCATTACAGACCATCACTACTCACTGTATTGTACGTAAGAGAGATCAAGACGGCGCAAAATTTATTCCTATAGGCCATGAAATAAATCTAAGGAACCTGGAGCTGATTGTTTTACTCCTTATGACTTCACAAGTCTGGTCGTATGGAGCTGAAAAAGCCGAGGCACACCAATGTGGCCGTGTAATGCAATTCAATATTTCATTACAAACAACATTCTTGACTGTTGGGTATATGGCAAGATAAAGACTAAACTGTCACTTATATTTTAAATATATTAAAAACGCGCTTAAACTCGAATGGCATTCGAACACCTATCAAAAAATACATTTATATTCTGAAATCCGGTATTTTTATAATTACTTGGGTTTACAGAATCCTCTGATAGAGTAAACTAAGTAGAACTTATTAGGTGTGAGGTCTAAAAATGATTTGCCTCATGCTTCCAACCCAGGACGCTCTTTATACAAGTTAAAAATAAGTCACTTCTCTTGCAGCGGAGGACACAAGGATCACCACGTATCCGGTACTTACTAAATTCTTCGTATTCAATATTTTTGAGATTCTTCCTTATCGCTTCATCTGCAACCTGTCTGCGCATTATTTCAAATTAACGCTATGTTAAAACCGAGGATAGCGCGATTCTCTAAAAGATTGTTGATGAACATTCTACGTTGAGCGAGAAAATTCCTATACTAATTTCGATTCCAACTTGCGCCGTAATGATTTGTGAGTATTTCAAGTCGACTTCCTAATACAATCGTCCTTTATTCTTCACTTTTCTTGAATTATTAGTTTTTAATATGAGGTTTTTTCAGTCATTAGTCGTATCCAAGTTATTAGATAGTTCACTTATATGATCTGCCAACACGCACCTATCGGCTGAGTTAAATGGAAATATAATTAACGTTATGTTCGCGTATACGATTTTCGAAAAAGAACTGCAAATTATACAGTCTCTTAATATATTTTGTAAGCGTATTCGAGTTGTATGACTGTACTAGCATAGTTGTGAGAGTTCATTGGATACTTCAATTGATTATACTACGTCTTCGCCCAAACGGGGTGTAAGGCGACACCTTACTTTTAAGTGGCACCTTTCGATTAAATGCAAAGCAGACTCATCTAAACAGAATGTTGCCATTATTATCACGCAGTACTTAATAGGTTATTATTTTACAAAGGATTCGTAATAATATTATAATTTCATAATTCACCGGCTACTACAACTGACAATGCCCTCACTTCGTGTACGTGACTGATAAACTGCACCAGACAGATCTCGCTTTATCTCTTAAAAATGTGCGAGCCTTGGTTTAAAAGTATTCATTAGTGAAACTAGTGAAAGTGAACATATATTTTGAGATTTCTATTGTAGTTAGAAATCTATGCACTAAACCAGTTGTTCAAATAAAATAATTTTACTGTGACTAATTCCGTATATGTATGTTCGAGGGCCAGTGCATATAAATGTATTTCCATTCGATTCAGCAGACGATCGAGTCTATTCAAAGGTGACGACGTAAAAGGAAGCAAATGAAATATATTCGTTACAGCCTGCTGATGGGTAGGTGACGTTTAACGTCCGCCCACGTTTACCGAGTACAGGCAGTCCTTTTCTCCTTACCTTAACAGCGTTTACTCCTCTAACAACCAATAACGTATCAACCTACTGTTACGATGAAGTTCCTATATTTGAGGAAGAATATCTTGTTATAAACAATGGTGCCGAGCAATTAACGTTTATTGACAAATGGATATTGTAGTTTGAAAATTATATGCGGTTACCCTGTAACTGAACTTTATTTGTCTCATATGTTTGAAGCAAGCATGTATGGGTTTTTCAAAAATGGTTTGTACGCACAGCTATACTGTGCTGCGAAGATAGCAACTAAATATAATTTACGCTGGAATCACTTTAGGGTTGCAAAACATTTTGAGAGTTCGGTAAGTTAATGTTTTCTGAGACATTCTGCGTTTTCTTGCAATATGACGGAAAATTGAAACTACAAAAAATCACAGGAAAAACAGACAAAATACAACGATTATTTCATTTTGCGGACCTAATTATGCAGCAAGTGGATGTCAAATAAATAAGCTTAGAAACCACCTGGAAGGCAGACGAGAGTCTGGCTATTTCGACATGTCAAGCATCAACTTATAGTACATGTCGAGCAAGATTTATGGTACATGTCAGGCAAGAACTAAACGGAAACGAAAAACAGGAACAAGAGACTGGAGTGATGTGGAGCTTTCTTGCACTTGCAGCTTGTCGTCGTGATTCCGAGCACTTTGACTCGTGCATGTGTATATTGAGTAAGTGGACCTTTATACAAGAAATTCGGAGCTTATAGCTGGATTATTACACACAGATTGACATCAGTGCCAGCACGACAACGGCGGAATCCAGCATGCATGTTGCGTAGCAACCAGCCGACCTGCAACTGCCGTCTATTATCATCACCGCCGGCTGCAGGAGAAGAGAAACTACTATGAAGGGACTAGCAGCTGTGTGTATTCACCACGCCAAAAACCGAAACCATGTCATCGATGCCAGTTTCTAGAAGTGGAGGAACAACTGACTTGCCTGTAAAGTTTCGAAAATATTATGAATTAAGCGAAGGAAAAAACTGTTAAGTTGATTACCGTACACTCACCGAGCTCGTCACCACTGCAATGCAAGCAGGCCAAAAAGCTGCAAACCAGCAGCACGACGAACAGCACATTTCTTTGTGGGGCCAAGAACATGGCGGAGTGGACACGGTGTGAATCACTCACTCTGTGTACAGTCTACCTCACCAATGGCTCGGCAAATGCCAGGAAGAATATGACACACTACGTCGAATAATTTTCACTCTTCCGAGATATGCCAGTTCAAACAAAAAATGAGTTACTTCAACTAGAGCAGCCTTGTGTATACAGTGTTATCTTTAACCAGCCTAGTCTGTATCTTTCGCCTTCCCTCTCTCTGTCGACTGGTTGTTACTACTGCTTCCTTTGTGTTTGAGAGCAGCCAATAAGCGGCCAGTTAGCTAATCGAGCGACAGCATCAAGAGAAGCGGGAGTAGAAAGACTGCCTGCGAGGCGCCAAGATGAATGATTTTGCCTGTTCGGTAGTTGATGAAGCGGGCGGTCACGGATTACCTGCGTTAAGCAACAAAATCCTCTAGTGATAAAAATAATGTTGCCCCATTCACTTGCAATTTCTGTGTTCGCCACTCACACCCATTGGAACAACAAGGTATCATTACCGATACGGGCGACTCCTGCACATTCCGGCGACATTGACTTTTTCAAATGGCCCCTTCGTGTTTATTTCCTGTGAAGGCTTCTACACGATGCGCTAACCTTTGGATCAACGTTTCCCTGTTTTTTTGGGCCATATTCGTGGTCTCTCTGATGAAGGGCACTACATGATATCCGATTCTAAAGTCTGTTTGTTCACGATTTGTTTAACTTTCTCGTGTCCTGGAACCAAAGCAAAAGACAAAAAATGAACAGTAGTGCACCTTATTGTAGTCTCACATGCCAAATATTGTCATACGACTAAAGTGGAACAATTATGTCATCGTGTTTGTCGGTTGTGGCCCACAGCGCGCGTAACTAAGCATTTGAAATCACTTGTTTAATAGAACCTAATAATTAGAAGAGCTCTCGGAAGAGCAGGAAAATTATTTACTTTGGGGCTCAGAGGTTAAGTTAGTCACAGATTAGGTCAGAGGTTAGGTTAGGTAACAGATTAGGTCAGAAGTTAGGTTAGGCCGATCACATGTGCTTTACCTGGGGCTCCATAGGCAAGAAGACAGCTGCTGTAATTTAATTAAATTGTTTGGTGCTCCGAATAGCAATCCAAGGAAATGCGTTTTAAATTATGTTATCTCCGAAAACTATTTTCTTTTTTCCCAAAATAAAAAACGAAAGCCGCCTACTGCGTTGAAATTGTTTATTAATTCAGTCGTTAAGAGGTTTTTTAATATCAGTTTATCGTAGTAAAATATCATTTTGTCGTATTTATGGGTTTAATCAAAATCTATGTGAGGAATTACTAATGTTGGCTACACATACCTCTGATTCTAGCATGTATTGTTGAAATTCATTCTGTAAATACCTGAAAAATCGTTGAGCCTGCATTAGCAATTGTTGTAACTTACTACCGTGCACAGGTACACTCCAGATTAAAGCCGTCCGCTGCCTTTTGTATATCGCAGGTAACTATCGTCTTAGCTATATCCGAAAATTACTGAATATTACTAGACATAGACGTTTGTATGTGTGTGGCAGGCAACTTTTGTCACCAATAGCAGCGAAATTTGACACGCCACTTCGATCTGTCAGCACTAGTGACTGGGTGAACCACGGCGACATACAACCGCCGTGGGCCCTTGGGTTACATTTGTCAAATAGCCAATCCGACTAAGGTCTATAATGCGCATGCTGATGGATAGGTGACGTTTAACGTCCGCCCACGTTTATCGAGTATAAGCAGTCCTTTTCTCCTTACCTTAACAGCCTTTACTCTACCGTAATAATAACGTATCAACCTACTGTTACGATGTAGTTCCTATATTTGAGGAAGAATATCTTATTACAAAACAATGGTGTCGAGCAATTAACGTTTATTGACAAATGGATATTGTTGTTTGAAAATTATATGCGATTACCCAGTAACTGAACTTTTTTTTGTCATTTGTTTAAAGCAAGAATGTATGGGTTTTTTGAAAATGGTTTGTACGTACAGCTATACTGTGTTGCGAAGATAGCAGCTAAATATAATTTACGCTGGAATCACTTTAGGGTTGCAAAACATAGAAGATGATTAATGTATGATAACTTTCATAATAAGTTAAGTAGCGAGTATCTACCATACTCCAATTGGGTAATGAAGAGTATGAGGAAGAAGCTTCGAATACTGTTGCTTGTAATCAGCCAGTTGTACAGCCTACACTGAAAATTTACTGGTTCAGCTTTACTTTGAACGTTTTTTATACAAAATGTTAGAGATCCAGAACAAGGCCCACCAGCCTTTTAGTACAAAAATCGGTAAATTGTGCAGCATTCTCTCAAATGCACCTTCAAAGACACTATAAACCACGCTGGCTAGGGGACCTGTGTGCATCTGGAGGATCACCCCTTTGATAGCCTCACTATTAACAGAAAATTATTTGCTATTTTTGTATATTGATGAAAATGATGATGATAGCGGCAGCGAAAATGAAGATGATGATGATGATTATTATTATTATAGAGTTTTCAAGTTTGAACATAGAAAACGTTTTTCAATTAATTTGGTTTCGGAATTATTTCGATAATTCCACTGGCCTATAAATTTGTTTTGATTGGACGTAGATTATCCATGTAATTAATCAGTAAGCTCTTTTGCGAAATATTACATTACCAAAGGTTACCAAAGCATATAGAATGAGAATATGGGTAAATACAACCAATACAATAATTACTTGTTTTACTTTAAGTTAACCTAAAATACATCAAATCTCAGAGTTAATTCCTTGAGAATCGAGCGAACATTTTTTTCATTTTTTCTACTGCTTCTTCAGGTAAAAGGCACGGCTAAATTAAGCATCAAATTGTCTTGACTGAAACTACCAACAACAAAAGTATTATAATTGCCCATAATCATTATTATTGCCATAAACACCATGTTTGAAACCGAGAAAGTGAGAAATACAGGATTTTTTCTAAAGTATCTCACCATTTTCGAACACTGACTATTCATTGGCCATTAACACTTAGTACCCTGTGTAGGTTAAATATCAATTAGTCTACAAAAATATTAAAACAAACGGAGATCATATTTTTTTACTTTTTTTATTGTCTATCTATCAAACGCACGTTTTAACAGGTCTTGGTTAGAATTTTTGAAACCTTAAGTTTTTATTACTTTCTCGTAACAAATTTAGCCCCTGTGTCATTGGTGCACATGTGGTTTGTCTTTTTCGATCGTGAGCGCGTAACCTGATGGGCCTGGTGGCCAGATTCTACGGCTGTTACAGTACCTGCAGCATAATAGCGGTCAAAAAACTGCAGATGATGGAAAGATGCGAACTGGGTTTTTAAAAAACTAATCCCAGGCTAGATGTATGCTCGTCTGGTGTATTGTAAACCCAATCTGCAATGCTATAATCAACATCAAAAATGGCTACAGAATAGCACGGTATGGCATGCTGGTGTGGCAACCAGAAACACACTGTATGAAAAATCGGTGAGAAAGACTTTACCGGGCTGATCCAATAACATAACGGATACGGGAAAAAGAAGAGGAAGCTATAGCTTGAATTTTTATTTTTAGGACTTGCTAGGAATTTTTGCCATTTTGGTTTTCATGCCTTAACGCGGCCAATTGGTGATGTACATTATGCAAACGGTTCTTCGAGAAATGTTATTGACGACCAATGAACTATAGATAACGTGACTGGAAACTACACAGCTGTCCAGAGGCTGCTCGAGCGCTGGCACCTCTGTGCTCAATAAAGCACCTTTAAACCCTACTAAAATGTCGTTTTTTTAGTAATTTAGTCCACAAGTGACAGTCGCTTAAGGCTCGTCAAGTTTTAGTAAAACAGCTTGATACGATTTTTAGGAACGCTGATTTTAGGCACCTATAGGATTTCTGCGAAGCAAAGAGTTAAAAAGGACAAAAGCGGTAATACCGCGTAGTACCATCCACTCCAAGAATGAGGCATATGGAACGTCATGAGGACTTTCGACGTCTTTATATTGCCCATTTGCCATGAATAAGATCGAATAGCGGTTTGATACAAAACCTTTAAAAATTGTTGAGCAGTACTAACCGACTGGATTCAATTAGCCTTTGAATTGTTGGCGTTTAAAGAAGATCTACGTTGATCCATGCCGTTAGTAACGACTACTTCGATCAACTAAAAAATTTCAGAATGATGTTCAATCAAATTAAACGAGCTTAAAAACAAATTGTTGCACAGTGGTTTGCACAATGGACTCAATTTTTCTCATCTTTTTGAAGAGCTGTCCAGGAGTTATGCAAAAAAACTACACTGTCATCTCGTACCCAACATATCTTGTGACCCGTTCGAAAGTTGCAAATCGAGAGAATTTTCGCCGGATTAGAAATAGCTCTTCACTGTTTAGGTGCTGAATCGTGATTCACCGCAAACGTACAGTAATCTCATAAAGCTGCATATTTCTGCCTAAAACATCCCAAAGGTCTTCAAAATGAAGAAACTAAATCCATGTAGTCCTCCAAAGGAGTAGCCTTTCATATAGCTATTGCACTGCGGTGACACCGACTATAAATGAGGATACCTACGGTAATAGTAGTGGTTCTGATATATTTTAAATAATCGGTGATAAGAACATTCATTTTCAGAATTGTGACATTTCCTTAAATGTATCTTTCCTTATGCAGAACTTATTGCCCAGACCAGAAAACCTGATGATCTAAAAAGCTGCTTTCTTTACCACAATAGTCACATTATTATGATCACGAAGACCTGGAAATATGTGTGGACGTACATGCGGGTGTCCCGTATATAGATATATATGGACAGTGGGATTCAAAAAGTGGAGGCATCGTAACACAAGTTAAAAAATTAAAGCGTTCTTTGTAGAGACCATTTTGATGTAGATATAGCGCACAAACTGTAGTGGTTGGGTTCCTTTGCGGGATGACTTTACACTTTTTGTCCACTCTTATGCGTTTGGAAATGCTTTTGTGTGAACTGATAGAATAGTTAAATTCTCTGACGATCCTAGTGGAACATAGCAGAGCGTTGAAGACAGGCTAATCTAATAACTGGTTGAAGCTGCTCGCCTTTCGACTACATGGATCAATAGGAGAAGATCTCTTACAATATCGATCTCGACGTTCTATTTGATTTACTCTTGACTGTTTTTTTAATGTTCAAGAAACATTTTTTATTAAAAAAAATCGAAATTTGTCAAAAATATATTTACGAACATAAATTTTTTTTTGTTAGAGCTGTCTAATTTGAACCGCATAGATTGATAGAGAGAACTTGAAATGTGAAACGTCTACCTAATTTTTTCACGGCTTAATGATTCCCTCGAATAATTATCGATGTCCCTTTTTTCAAATTTAGTGGTTTCTGCATGCGAAATCTTGTCTCCGAAAATTATGTTATAATTATATGTCAAGTGTACAGGGCTCTGACATGTACACTGTCTGAGGCTATGTTGATCTAACATGCGGCACCTTTATGGTAAATAATATCCTCGATGTTTTATACACACGTGATCTTTGACATATTACAGGCAAGTATATTTGTGTTGAAATAAGCTTTGCGTAATAGAAAATTGTCGTACAGCTAACAACGGCGTAAAGTAATACTAGCGGTGAATTTTATTAGGCGTAGCAGGTGATGTTGATGCTACCCCTCAGTTGTTTCCTCCAGATGGGGCAGAACTCCAAGAAGCGCCATCTGTAAAAGCCTGTTTTCAAGAATAAGTCAGTGATTCGGTTAAAATGAACGATCGAAGCGACTTTAAAGTCTTCAACTTTATACTTTGATAAAGTATGTTATCAGAGACTCGTAGTATTTCAAGAACCAATAAGTAGCAACCACCTTCTTTTTACACCTACAAGGGGCTAAGGTAGATAAACCTCATTTTCAAAAATAATTATCTTAGGGTAAACAATAAGCTTCGACTAATCGCCGTTTGTAAAAAAATCCTCTGTGACGTTAAGTTGTATATTACAATTAATAATTATATTTAAGACTATAATAATAACAAAGCTTTAGATAGCATTGCATAATGGTACATTTTTAGGGCCAGACCTACTATTACTGTCTGACGCAGCATGAGTTACTCTTACATATTTAATTTTTAGGCTTTACAAGAGATCGCTTTAGTTGTTTTCCTTTTTTTCTACCGCGTAACATAGAATATCCTGCGAAAATTTCCAATGAACACAAAAAAAGGATTAATAATAATTATTGAGCTCGAATTGCATTAGTATTATGGAATTTTATCAATCGTTAACAAAATCGAATTTGTCCTTGTGTTATTGAGCCGTTACAATAAACTTTTTTTGCATTTTAAAATTGGTCTCTGCCTAAATTTTTCGAGATTACGACACGGTCGATAAATTTAAAAATGCTTTTCGTATAAGTTCATAGAATTTCATTAATGTTCATTATAATGTTGATAATAGTCATGACACATTGCAACGTTGAAATGTGTATAGCATCCAAATGAATTTTAATTTCACGTAAATGATCACATTACGCACCAGTATTACCGTTATTACTATGGTTTTCTTTGCTGCTGCAATCCTAATAAGTGTGATAACTTATATTTGAGCCACTAGGTGCTTTTACCAGATTAGAATCCGGTTGTAGCCTACAGACTTAAAAAATAGTATTCACCCCTATGAAGTATGTTAAACGCTAAACTACACTATTGCGGTTGCAATGAAATAAAATACTTGCTTTCTGGGATCATTTTAACCTACTTTTTTACATTAGATAGTGGCTAGATTGAAACGATTATCTAATCGAATTATTTTTCAAGAAGTACTTTATTTGGTTTCGAGTAAAATCCTGTCGAGTGCTTATACAAAAATAGTTGGTTGTAATTTTCGCTGACATTTTTAGATATTTGCAAACATAGATTAGTTATCACAGGAAATCAAATTGAAAACGAAAATGATTTTATGAACACTGAATGACAATCGTTTGTTTCGAAGGAATGTTACTTTTTGTTGTTTTTCCCGCAGAACTTTCGGCATATTCATTGTCTTATAAACATCCTCTACCTAAACGTGGAAAATGTCAAAAGAATCTAAGCTACATTGCAGCTTAGTGATTAAAACCATTTCTAAAAAAGTTTGCATCCTATCTTGCGGAACTTCGACGTCTCATTTATAAGAGGAAATGCAATTGTCAATTAGTTTGGTGTCCTGTAGTCACACCGGCCCACAAACAAGCTTCGAAAGCAGATGCCGAAAGTCTTCAGCTGAGTGAGCCACAGCTAGCGTAAACCTATACGTGTCATTGACTTCGTTTGCTAAAGAATGTACTCTTGTCAGATAAGATTCTACAATCGTTAATTCATTGTGTATCGAGTGTTTAATTACATTGCACACAAAAAAGAAAGTATATTTTCGATTGGGTTTTGGTTGAAGCTCTGTTGTAAGTTCTAACTTCTGTTTTATGCGCAGAATATGTTCAGGTATCGATAACCAAGATGTTAACAAGGACGGAATAATCATTCACTGCAATAAAATATGAAAAAATGCTTCAGAAAGCAGCGGTGAAGATAGATCACCGTACCCAAAAAAAAACCATGCAAGGATGGCTTTTAGAGCGACGAGAAGCGATGGGGGCAATTAGTGTGAACTTTCAGAAAAGGCTAGGTCCGGAAAATGCTTGGAAATTAAGGGAGCGGGAGGTGTCACAAACATAAGTGAGATAATTTAGGACTAAAACCTTGGAATGTGATGGTTTAAAAAATACAAATTAAAAGCAATTTAGTTCCACTCACATTGAAAACCAGTTTTGGTGTGTCATAAGACTAATGCTCGAAAGTAAACTTACAGACACTAAAAAATATTCTATAGAATAACTCTTAGAAATCGGAAGCAAAAAAGTGATGTCATCTGCAATATAGGTAGGGATAGATGAGTAGGGAATCGAAGACACAAGGTATACCATTAATGTGGATAAGAAAGATACATGGCTAAAGAGCACTCCCTTCTTGGACACCTCTAGATACAAGGCGTGATGTTGAGACTATGGAGCTGATCCTCATGCAAATCGGTCTACCACCTAGAGCTTTCAAACTAGTGGTATGCTGTCGCAGAAATGTTGGAAAATTCAAGATTAAGTAGGATGTCGTAGGAGATAGTGTCGTGTACCTTCCGCCGTCGTTGCCATTGTCGCATGACCATCACTGTAGAGACAACTGAGATAGTCAAAAATAGCGCAGAGCACCAGTTTACCAAAGCAAGTTACTAAGTACACAAAGTAATAGGGGTCGGCGAAACGAACGTACGAAAAATGTTTAGAGAAATAAGTATTTAGTTTGTTTAATAGTGTTACAAGGAAAGGTGTCATAGCAGGCTGTTTATTAGAACGTCTGAGAGGCGTAACAAAGGCCGTTTTCTTGCATTCTCAAGCATTTCGGTTTAAAGCGTAATACCAGGAGAAGTTGTTAGGTAGCCCTGTATATTAGCATCTCGAAATCACCTGGCTCTACAGCACCAGATGGACAAGGGATCCACCTGTCATCGATCTAGCATGATTGTTGGCAATAATCTATTAGCTAGAATTGGCTGTTTAAGCTGGCGTATTATCTCTGTTTCAACGAATTAATCTCTGCTACTGTTGTTGTATTATTTTCCGCGAAACCAGAGTAGTTTCAAATGGAAAAAGCTATGATACTAAACAAAAACTTGAATCGAGAAGAAGTCGTAGCTTTTATAGGTGGAATTCGTCGTAGCGGCAGTGGCCAAAGTGTCCAAGCGGGTGATTGCAAAACTGTTTTTAGCCAATTGAAATCCAGCTAATGACAGGTATGAATGCTTTCTGAATTCTTGGTTTTGTGAATTTCGGTACTCAAAGATGTACGAAAGAGGTCCTGAGTTTAAAATGGAGACTGAACTAGAATAAATTCGATAAAATTCGATGCTAACGTATGGGCATTTTTAAACGCTTACTTTCATAGACATTCAATTCGTTGTGGCAAGTCTTTTAAAGGTGTAGACCCCAGGACTCATCGGAAATACTAATCATTTTAACTCGAATTTACTGTATTAATTGCTTACGCTAGCTTTTATAGTGAAGCCGCCAGAGAAAAACAGTAAACTCTTCAAAAACAATATATTCCAAAAGCCTCGAAATTGAACATTATTTCACAGGTCAGACATCAGATTTCTTAAAAGATAATAGGAAGGTATGCAATAACATAAATTTCATCCTGAAATGTCACATTACGTTCGCGCCCCTCCTTTGTAATGATAAAATTACATTATCTGCATCCGGTGCTATGTGTTCTGGAAGGGCATATGATCAATTTTTCCGTAAAAATTACCTCATCAGCTTTCATCTTCGCAGCTTCTTCAATTTCCGACTGGTATTTTGGAGCTGTAATTCCAAGTCTATGTGACAATACTTCACCTGCAAAAAGAATATGATATCCAGCAATACACAGAAGTGAGACATGGAACCATGTGTATTCGCTCAAAGAGGTGTTGGCAACTACAAGCAATAATTTGGATAATAGGCAGGCAACGATGTTTGGGTCTTACCTTTTTTCCGCCTGTAACGTTTCCTAGCTTAATCGCAATAAGTTATTTTTAAGGCTAATTTCAACTAATGTATTTTATCTCCTGTGTTTTTCTATATTCAGACAAGTAATTCACCTTATAAATGTTAAATAAATTGATTTCACGACAGTTACGGCCGCGGCATCATTTTTTGAACGATGTCACTATAGATTCGTTTTTATATTACTATACTCGCTAGATTTTACTCAATCTTTCGGCGTGATAACAAATGGCTTTACTATAAAAAGTGAGTCGAAAACTAACGCCATCTAAATTCCGCTACTTTCATTTACCGTTATAGGAGGCCCTTGCTCAAAGCATTCTTCGTGTACAACAACGAACAGCCGTTTTATTAGAACAACAATTAGTCACCTAACCACGAGATAAAGAAATACAAAACACAGCTTTTAGGGCGTTGCATTTGAGTAGGAACCTGTTTTTCTGCTAAGCCAAGAACAAACTAAGCAGATAATTCTGGTTAAACTTAAAATGGGATATGGTCCAAGGCTAAAACAAGAAGAGAAAACCAGAATGCCATTGCGCAGTTTATTGCAGGAAGCATTCATGTAATATGAAACGACTTACGGGATTCAATTTTGTATGACTTTAGAAAACCGGGAGAACATAAATGATGCCTTCGTAAAACATGATTCAATGTTTTACGTAAGAGAACGTTTTACTGAGGCTTCTCGTCTTCTGTACAACTCAACATAAATTTGCGTCACTACGTACTGGTATCACGCCGAACGGAGTCTGCATCAGGAAATTGCACAAATTAGCCATCCTTTTCTGTACTACATTCATTTTACGTTGCGCTTGACTACAATACGTAAAGAAACCATTCTACCGATATTTATTGCCGTTAAAGAATCTAGTCGTTTTAGTCTTGCACGTCGCCTTTCGCTGCTATAAGGTTTACCTTCTAGTGAGCACCGTTCACTCTCCTGAACTGATCGCCGGAAATTATCTTGTGTATTTGATGAATTCTAGTTACGGCGTCTTTTCCCCTTTTTAGATTTTTTCATTTTTTTCATGTATTTTATCTCTCTTTTTTATGTGTTATGACGTTACTGCTCCACCTTCAATTACTATTTTCCATGACTTCAAGTACCTGAGCTTGAGCATTTAAGCTTATTAAATTCGTGCAATAAAACCTAAACAATGGGAACAGCCACTCATTGACTTTTTGGAAAGGCTAGCATGGAAAAAGGAGTCGACATCAGTCTATTGTCTCCTGAGCGCCGCAAACTAGTTACTCGGACATATCCTGTACGAAATGCAGAAGGGCGGCATTCCCTGCTAACACTCTTTACAATGCTGTTGAGCAAATGCCTAGGATCACGCAGTCTACTATATGTTTTATGCGATGTTTAACAGCAGGCTTAGTGTAATTTTAAGCGGCCATTCCTAGAGTCCAGCCTTAAATGGAGGCGTTACTAAGAGGATTAGCATGTTGTTCTCATACGTATAAAGTCAAAGATGTTTACTTAAAGAGCGGCATAAGGTCCAAGGCAAAATGAAAATGGCTGTGTGAAAAACGCATTACGCATTGGTTCTTTTTATCGACCACAAAGATGTATTTGACGCTAGTCTGAAAAAAGTTGTACTTGAGGAATAGGGCAATCGACATCATTGCTATGCCAGGACTTAATTTTCACACTAAACAAATCAAAGCCATGAAACTTCGACGCGGAGCAAACATGGCAGCCAAAGCGGCTTCGCAGGATACTGATTCTCAATAGAAACCGTTTGACCTGTAGGACAACATTAAGCTCTCTGCTCGGAGAACTTGTTTTTCGACGTGATATATCTCAATGCCATGAGATCTCACTGACACCCTTTAATTCGAATGCCCTAAGTTTGACACGACAAGAAAGGCACTGACTTTGGGCAAGGCATATCAGTGCACGGACCACTGCAAAGGGTTCTAGACGCGGCGGACAGGTGCCAAAAACATCTTCAACACGATGAGCTGGAAAGTGGTGCATTGAGAATCATTCGAAGTGTTGAAGCGTTAAAAACAACTCAGGAAGAACAGACGAGTCGGATCGCTGAACCTAGTCTTTTTGAGGCGCATCGAGGAACTCTACGCAGGTATCAGGAAGAATAGATGAATTCTTTCGAAAGAGCAAGCACCAAGGGACAGTAAAACCGATTCCGAACCTCATTCCGTACCGATAGAGTAGGAAACACTTAGCCATTAAACAGCTTAAACATTAGTAAGTAACGGCCAGCCTTTTAGAATAAAAATTTAATGAATATATCGAACTTATACGTTCTATTTGATCACCCAATTTAGACGCGCTTGAAATGCACTGCCGTTACAGAAAACGCTAGTCACAACTGGTATGGTTAAGAAAGGCGCAAAAGAATATTCAATCAGGACCCTACCCTAGGCATCCGCGATCTAATTTGTGTACTAATCTCCTTGGGCTTTTGGACTGAAAATATTGCCATATACATCTAGCCCATACTGTAACTCATATTGAGAAAATCCATGGACCCACTATTCCAGAAAGACCACCGATTGAGCAGAATAAAGCGTGACTCAGAACCTCTAGTATGATTCAAGGACGTTCTTATATACACAACTTTTCAAAATGCGGTTTGTTAATGAATAAGATTTGGAACAGAGCAAAAAGCGTACAGGAAGTGGGTGTGGAAGCATGTCCAAATAGATGAGCATTAGACCCGTGTGTTCCTTCGCATCCTTATAGCTAAAGATCTGCAAAAGGTTTCAAAAGTCTGCAAATCAAATTCACCATTGTTATACGTCATAGCGAAGGCCTCAACACCACTCAAATAAGTTGAAATAAAAAGTCGTATTAGCAACAATTTCTTTCCTTAAGGTGGCGACCGAAACGAAGAAAAGCAGCAACCCATTTCACTAGTTTCCGCTTGAGACACACAAAATAGATATTGCCATTAAACCCATCGTCCAAGGAAATTTTGACGCAACGAATCGTGAATGTGGTAGTTTTTAATAGCTATTAACAAACAACACTAGAACGTTGCTTCTCTACGTATCATATCACACCACATATAGCAGTACCAATCGCTTCAGCATTGACTTTTGCTTTATACCCCTTCACCAAATAATCTATTCCCATCTCTGTCAACAACCCGCTTGCTGGACACTTTATTAACGAACTACACTGCTTCATTTTCTGTATTAATTCTATTATTAACTTCATTAACAAATCAGCAAGTATAGAAGCAAACGCAATGTGATCAGTGATTACGCCGCGGTCCATATTTGTGGAATTCCAACACAGAGAGAGTATCATATACATATAGGTTCATAAAAACCTCGCAATAGTCCAGCTTTCTATTTACTCATGAACTGATGAATCTGCACAAGCTGCTGTATTGTGTAAAGAAAAAGGCGACTACTGTGCAACCATACCTGTTCACTCGAACAACATATAGGATTCTAATTAAAGTTTTTTGTTATTCAACAATATCACAAAAGCTTTTCTAGTGATTTTGCTCCTTTTTTGCTTGATGAACCACCGATTATGGCATATTGCTGACAAAGAATTATCTACCTCGTCTAGGATAATCGTCACGGATTCATATAATCACGCGTTCGTCAACTAGCTTATGCGTCGATTACATATGGGTTTTCAACCCGAGTCCTATCATTAAGGTAACTGTCAAAGTCTATCTTTTTTGGAAGATGCGCCATACTGTCGCACTTCCAATGCCTGTAACTATAGCACACTTCACGACTCTTTATCCAACGAATCCTGATCGGATCTATTATCAACAACTTCCCTTGAGAGCGCATTTAGTTTCCTTCTTGCTGTTCGCTACGCCGCATCATTTCTCCTTGTCCTGTTACCTTGCCCCAGTAAAGCCAAAGACCTATAATAGACTTCTTTTCTCAGACACCAACGCGGAATTCTTAATTGGCTACATAAAAGATATTTTTGCAATGGATTAGTCATCGAAAAAAGGCATTGCTACTCACTGCTCCGATCTTATGGGCGCGACGCCAATTTTACGCGCAATAACCTCCTATGTGCGAAATTTAAGGCTCATTGAGGTTCTTCCACTAAAACCTGGTTCTTAAAGAATACTGGTACGGTTCATAAAAAGCAGGACTATTTGAATTCTATCACCCGTTCGCACCTCCTATCTCGTTATCTTATACCGACCGGGTCCAAATAATTGAGCTTTGTAGAACTTGCATAATGGAGGCTACCTTATCAATTCCATCCAAAAGCAATAAAGCTCAGCCTATTAACAGAACCCATTGCATTTATTTTCAACTTATCTATCTCAGCAAATATATACATATTGCTTAGCTAAATTCCTTATATAAGGCAATAATTCTAAGGTGGTTTCGGGATTATACCGCACCACAGCCATCACGCTTTCATTTCTAGAGTATTTAAGAGATATTTTTTTTTATTTATTTACACAGCTTTTATACAGCTCCAATCACATCTCGATGCATACAACCTGTCAACGTACATCAATTTGGCTTACGGTAACTACATTCAACGGAAGCTGTTCTTTGGTTTGCAGAAGAAGACGTTAAAGCGCACGTACTGGAAAGCAGTGTTGCCCTTGCTATTTTTTCGAGACCGCCAAACCATTTGATTCCGTGGGTCATGCTGATCCACCTAGTTGCCCCCTCGGGAGCGTTTGAAGACCTTTGCGAGTGGTTCACCAACTATCTCACTGGGCGAACCATGCTCTGCTTTTCTAATCCTATCATTTTCACAAAGGGAATTGGGCACAATGCTTGAATCATTACTCCTTTCAGTATATCTATACACCCTTCTTAAACTAGCAAGCAGACCCCAAATACACTCGCACATTTCTAGATGACACGAGTACTATTGTCAAAACTAACAAATTATCTGCTACTTCCAATCCAAGAATGTCCGAGGATATATTGACGTGCTTGTCATCAGCAAATTACTCAAGCTCAAACTTGAAACAGTTGCAGTTACCTTAAAACATCAACAAACCTCTCCAAACGTGATTCTTCTTAAATGCCTCCGTTGAATTCCGTCCCTTTTTAGAAACGGCCCAACTGCTTGGACTTAGTGCGATCTTAATGCCATCTATCCCAAATGCTTACATGGCTCACCGGCGCAGTGATATTCTTTCGTTCCCCTCAGAATTCTGGTACTAGGCACGCCCTAAGCGTGAGTCCTACATTATCCAGGCACATACACTGCCGAAACCCAGGATGCGTGTAAAAAACAAAAATGCCTTCTCTCTCCGCCGCTTACAGTTTGCCCAGAACGACATTATTGTTTTTATAATGAAACTTTACGCCTTCTGCCAAAGCCGTGAAGTTTTATTGGTTTTACACGTCTTACAGACTTCTTCTGATTAGTAAATTGTGTAAGATGCGAGTCAGATAAAATATAGAAAATTTCAGTTTGGTGTTCCCCTCTTCTATCATGGACTACAGACGCTCATGTTTACCTACCGCTTATGAACTAGCATTTCTATTTTATTTTGAAAAAATGTGTTCTACACCACCCCACAAGAGGTCCATCGGATTGAGATATGGTGATTGAAGCGGTACTCCTGGACCTTGTCTACCCATCCACCTATTCTGTAATTTCTGTTCAAAAAATGCACGGGCCGCCACTACGTAGTGTAAGGGCGCTCCGTTCTGTTAAAGCTGTTAGTTCTCGTAAGCTTGCTATCTTATTAGCTCCGAGAGAACAATGCCCCTCGTGACATTAGGCAAAAAAAATGGGATTAAGCACATCTCCTTAACTAGGCGCATTCCATATTATAACTCCGCGCTGATTCGGCTGTTTTTCGCCTTTCGTTCGGAATTCGTTGTTGCATGATTTGTTTCAATTTGCAGTTACTCCTTTCGTAAATGATACAATTCGAACTATTAAAGCAGGCTGTAAAGATGAATAAGGGTAAAGAACTCCGTGACAAAGTATGCTTTTTTCTATAGCAACTAAATTATAGGACTGCGTAAATAGCACTGGTGATTAATTCTAACACATCCTTGATAGCAATTAAATGCATTATACTAAAATAAGGTTGCTATATATTTATAAACTTATATATATAAACTTATATCAGATTAAAAGGCAGGTAATACTTTATCTGATATAAGAGAATAGGAAAAATCGAGTCTCCACTCATATATCAAATCTACCTTCGAGCCTTCTGAATACTATATTATTATAATAGACCCACAGAAGAAATCGCATGTATTCAGTGGTTTCTATTGAAGCATAACACCCTAAAATCTGGTACTTCCATATCGTTAGTCCCAAATCCAGACATTTAAAACGAAAATTGCTGCTTATACGTCTTCAAACGCGAACAGTATGCAAGCTAGAAATTTAACTAATCTATGTTTCTCTAGAAAAGAGGAAATATCAGAAGATTTCTCAAGTAATGCAATACCCTGTATTTTATGAGCCCGTCCGTGCTCATAGAATCTTATGAATACAAATATTGAATTGAATTCGTTTATAATTATTTTTGCTTTGAGTAACTTGCCCGCATATTCCAAGCTTTTGAAGGCTTTTAGAAAACCGAACAGGCCAACATTGAACAGGTACGAGCCCCATGGTAGCGACTTCCAATCCATTGAGGCGATCCGTTGTACCGCGACGTTCAGCTGTAAAGCACAAACAAAGAAAAAAATAAGTCTCGTTACCCGCTGGTTTTGATCAATAGGTTAGTAGTGTAGTACCTCGTAGTTTAGGCACGGCCATCCTTTTTTATACCACAGTTGCTATCAAAGTGTGTCCCAGAAGAAGAAATACCAACAGGTCGTTCGCTTTGAGGCCGGTAAGAAACGTCTAAATATCCCTAAGAAGGAAGCCTTATATTTTATATAAAAATCTAATAAGTTCGTGTTATTAAGGCTCTTAACACACATTCGTATTTGCGTTTTTTCAAAACAAACTCGACGTGAAATATCCTGAATACATTTGTCTTTATGCTATTTTCGAAATAGACTTATAAATATATTTAAATATAGAAATAAAGTTGAAATACCAACACCAGTTATAATCTATGCCATATGCAGAACGTATAGAACACTCCATTTATATGCCAAGCAAATTGTACAATATTTCAAGTACCTGATCAACCTCTTCCTCTTCTTCGGTAGAATATTCTTCGAGTTCATCACCATTTTGAAAATATATTATCTTGCGAGGAGTCTTTTTTTGCTTACCTAAAAGAAAAAAGACAGTATTTTGCGGCCAGGGTATACGATATCCATCCTTATTAGTTAAAATATCCGCAAAGAAAAAAATTATGAGGAAAAAATAGGTGTTAAACTGGAAAAAAAATTTAACTATTGCAATGTCGCTTGAAGCATGTCGAGAATATGTAATCAAATTAAAATTGATCAAAACTCGGACTTGTGTACATAGCTATAGGAACTTTGTACACTGTTAAAAGAAAACCAAGCAAAACCTGAAAACTGTTCAAACCTGAGATGAATTCAATCAATTCGTTTAAATACTAAACCATTGTTTAAATATTTTTTTTGTTTTGGAAGGGTATACATGGCTTAGAGTATGCGACATCATATAGAATAGTGCAATGCATGCAGTGCACAGATACATAGAATTAGCGCTTCACTAAGGTGCAGGGGTCTTTCGGTAGGTATTTACTGTACTCAAATGTACAATGAATAACTTAATCAATATGAGAGAAGATGATATCATCTGTAGTAAAAATACACGACATTATCGTATTTGTGGGGATACATAGTGAAGAAACAATCATATACTGAGAATATATAGCTGCAAAACTATCGTGATTCCTAACCAGACAAACCTTGGCGCAGGGATCGCACTCCCTGGTAGAACAACGCTAACTGAATAAGCACATTAGAAGTAATGAGATAAGTGCTACATGAACATGTTGACGTGAACATAAGTACGTGAACATGGCGTAGTCGAGTTTTGCAATTTGTCTAAAAAAATTGACAATGTGTTTATTAATACATGCTATTTGAAAAACTTAATAAACTTGTACGCGGATTACAGAAGGAATGCGCTATCCTAGAAAAAACAGATTAGATGCAAGCAATGTTATCTTCACTTGCATTACAAATTAAATATATAGAGTAAAACGTTTAATGATGGGCATTATTTTTATCGCTCGTCATGACCCAACGACCATCTTAATTCTATATAAATGCGAACTGTTCGCAGCCATATTGCACGAGACGGTTAAAATTAAAAAAATCCTACAATTGACTTTTTTTAAAGATAATCATGGGTACTCCGGGGTGACGCGATATCCTTAGGCATAGTTTCTGATATTGAGATAAGTGCTTAATATTTACCGTGGATAACAGCACAGCAACTATTGTAGGATTATAAAAGAAAACATTAACACGTGCTTTTACACCTTGCCAAAACAAACCTTTCTCAGCGTCTACGACGGCTCCACCCTGAAATCCTAACTGCACTTGAGGCGCATCGACACTCTCACTGGTCATGTTTTGTTCAACTGGAACGAACATCAAAGCGAATTAAATGGTGACGTGGATACCCAGCTTCTCCCCAATCTCGGCTATGTCGCGGGTAAATTGACTAAAAAAAACAAATATGACAACCAGTACCTAATATCACCCAGTTGTATACAACAGGTAAGTCATCTGACTAGGGATTCACATGATGCACATCTATAAAAACAAATTGTGAATTAAAAGAGTATGGAAACAAGAAAGAGAAAAAAACCTCCGTAGGAGAGGGTAACACCTTAAAACACCGAAGTAACTGTGATGCATTTTCGGTATTTAATGTTCTCTCTAAATTAAAACAACGTGAAACAGTTTTGTCTGTAACAATATTCAACGTACTCGATCATTTGAAGAAGCTGATTATACTTTACAAATCGGTATAACGCCGCCACATCTTTCTCTCCTCATCTTTATAAATTCTATCAAGAATTCGTGTAGTCTCTTTTTTCTTAATATTTATTTTTTTTGGAAACAAAACGACCTTAGCGTGGCAAACAGCTTTTCAAGAAACTGGTCGAATAATTGACTTACTCAATTTCTTTTTAATGAAAGCATAGAAAGCACATTTGATTTAACATTATTAGTGACCACTCTAAAACGGCGCGCAAATTCGAATCTGCGCGGTCACGCAAGAGGAGAAGCATTACTCTGTGAACCAATGTGGTCTCGATTTAGTCTAAATTTCTTCTCTTGATTAAAAACATCTTGACTATAAACAAATTTATCTAAAGATAACGCGAACAAGCGGTGACGTAAAAGGTTCGGCAGCGTGAAAGCAACTATATTCAGATAACATGCGTTGTTAAAAGCAATTTATCACTATAGGATCGAATAGTAGTACCTTAATAGACGAAAATGACAACAGTAATCAAATACATGAGAAAAAGCCAATCAACGCATGACCTCTAAACCGTTTATTGTTATAAGAACAAAGAAGTGCTCAAGGTTTCCTATAATCGTCAAGTATAAGACAAGCATTTCGTAATTCGAAACATTATCGAGGGGACGTCCTCAGGAGGCAACAGCTGCGATTAGCAACGTCCCGGGGTACAGAATATTTATAATTTTCACTCCTGAGCTCAGCTCAAAATGGCCGTTTTTTGTGGTCCTTTTCACTGCGTAAACGCTACGATTAGCAAGCTTGCAAACACAGGTAAAATCTCTCGCCATTCGGGGGTTATAATCGTATACCGCCAACGACACTAAAAATTTGGTCAACACACGTTGCACTGGGAAACACCTGCAAATCAGCGCTGCCATAAGACAATTCCCGCATTATAAAGACCTATAAGAATTCCCCGCTCTGTTACAACTGCAGCACTGCGGAATACGCCGCTAACTCATTAGACTGCCCGCCTTACCGGGCTCAGTTTAGGAAACACTTGAGATTTCTAAGTCCGCAGGAATTGGGAAGGCTAACAAAAGGAAAAACCAACACTGGTTTCCCAGAGCAATGAATCACTCCGTCCAGGAAACTGCCCGCTGAATTCTAACCCACCGTGAACCACCATAGTGAAGGTCCGATTAAAATGTAATGGCTGTATGCCTGTATACGGCCTATTATTGGACATAGCCGTAAGACGGGCCACTGACGTCCTCTTAATTAAACGAGCCGAACAAAATGTCCTCGGGAACAGGTCTTTGTGGTTATAGGATGCCAAGGACGATGCAAGCCGTGGGATTTTACTCACACGAATGCCGAGGCCAGACGTGTGAACTATTTCAGAGTGAGTGACTACGTACAACTCGGGTGCCATCAACTGCGTATCTACTGCCACCTTTCACAGGCACAACTCAAAAATGTACCTAGACTTCACCTCGTGCTAGACGGACCACATACACAGAGCGACTTATCCGCAAGTCCTCGAGATCAAGAAGAGCCTTTCTCTTCACAGCTATATAAGGTACCAGAGTCATTTAGGCCGAGACAGCTGACAGAATAAGCAGCAAGTACAAAAGTCCTATGCCTCAGCGATGAGGTCTTCACCAAGAAGAAAACTCATTATTGCGCAGATGTAGGACGTATGTGGATATATGCGCATTACAACTGGTTGGGGCAGCAGCCTTCGTGGAATAAGTACTACGGAAAGAGATGCTGATACAAGCCAGATGAGATAACAAGGAGGATATGATGCAGGGGGCACTCACCTGTCGGGTTCACAGGTTTCAAAACAATAACGTCCATATGGCGGGGAACCTGACGAG
>MNPL01026289.1:0-20062 GCA_002081605.1 Tropilaelaps mercedesae
ATATATATATATATATATATATATGTATATATATATATATATATAATTTTTGTTTTTGAATTATTTTAGAGAATAAGAAATGGGAAAAATGTGCAACAACGCTATCATTTGGCATATAACGGGCATATCTTATGAGGTACTCGGCTGTGATAGTTTTTCTGGATTTCAATATATTCATGCTAGCTTTGGTTTTCCCTATGGAGAAGACTCAAAATCTATCGAATCCGACGAATCTTCTATTTGACATCAAAAACGTTTTTACAACTTTTTTCTCTAAAAACCTAATTGTTTTCGAGAAATCTGAGGTTTTTCATTTTTTTAAATTCATTTTTATTGGTCCTTAGGCTTTCACTTTTATTTTGCTCGATACATTTTTTGGTGAATCAGCAGACCACACCAATGTTCAACAAAAAATGGACGTTTTCTCAGTTAGAAATAATTTCTAAAGTGTCACTGTGATCTAAAAAAGTTTTTCGAAGTTATAGAAGGTGTTTAAAATTGACTCAATTTGTCGAAATGCAGTTCAACAGGGCAAGAATTTATTTAGAACGGTATTCGTAAATTATCCTCCCTTCTTAAAATATCAGTTAATGCGGTCTTTAGTCTGGTCTCAATTTACCCGTTTGAGTGTAACTTAATCTAAACTATATTGAAGAATGCACCATTTACACACATCTTCAACAGAATTTAGGTAGACAATTGTGTTTGCGCTTCATTTAGGAATCTCACAGTTTTTCTAAACGATTTACCTTTGAAATTACCAAGATGAACCTCTGTTTTTCATGTTGAATTAGACTTTATCATACAATGCTCGGCTTCGTCGTTTCGATATTTAGACTTCGCGATACCATGCACGTTAAATGGTTTACAGTCAGTCCTGAAGAATACTCACGTCCTTAGACACGAATCGGTTGAACTATACTTGATGATGTCCGAGAATGATAAACACCAGTACGACGTTGGCTTAACTGTCGACTATAGGCTCGATTGTTGCTTTGCAATCGACTAATTATTTGGACATTTTTTACAAATGCGAGCTAACTGTGTGAGGCAATCCTGTGATGGTCACATCGACAAAATATATGACATGATTCAGTGCGTACGAACCTACCTGTGGCAACCTAAGGTTATGTTTTATTTAGGTACGATATACGTATTAAACTGATGGCGTTACTACTGTTATAAAGGATCGACCATATATGGTCCTCACAGGTCTGTCGCAATCATCTACAATATGGACGATGCTCTTGTTTTCCTATTTTCCTCTGCGGACTACGTCTGTTCTGTTCTTTGAAGGCCAACGTACAAACGGGTACCTGCGCAGCTTTAATTAGAATTTTTGGCGAGAAACTATTTGCTGGATGCATCCGCTAAGCTGGCTTTTTCAAAGCCAGCAGGGTTAGCCGTTTTACTCGGCTTGTCTTGAAGGCGGCCCGAGCGTAACACGTCCTTCTAGTCTTTTGCAAAATCTCTCCGATTGTTCCAGCTTCTCGATGCTTGCCGTACATCGAAAACCCGTTAAAGAACGGCGCCAGAAGTACAGGTTACGGAATGATGCATAGTTGAACCATTTTTGCTACCTTAGGTGAATCGGGTAACCTATCATTCTTAGGTCCCGAATAAGCGTCTCGGCAATCGCCATCAGGTCCGGGCGGGTTTCCAACCGCGCGATAGCAGGCAGGTGGGCGCTTGACTTGTGACTGACGTTGCTAGCAAGACGGCCATTTCGACCAGCGACGGTCAAGGTCGCCCGACCCACGGCGGACTGTAGCGCTAACTCGAGGAACCGGTTATTGCCAAGACTGTCACCAGTCACATGTAAGTACTGGACTGCTTCTGTTTTGAGAAAATCAACTATCTGAACGAAGCAGCATGTGAGCCAACACGGTAAGCGTTTTGTCGGCTAGCTTGTTATAAGCATGGGTTTAGTAACAGTATGCTGTTAGAAATTATATTCACATGTGTCCTATAGATGGAACCTTATCTTTTATAGCGATTTCTCAGCGTTGACTAAGATAGATCGATAAGCAGACTGACAATGAAGTTTGAGTTCGAAAATATATGGTTCTGCTAATAAAACGCATGTGACATTTAAAAGCTGGTAGCATGTTTTTTGGTCATGAGTAATACATTATGTAATATTTGTTTATCTGAATGATATTCTATATGCCGAAAATATACGTAGGTTTTGTCGATGTACATTACGTCCAGTACATTACGTTATATTTAATAAGTTGCATTTGCGCATCCGCCATCCCTAAAGGAGATTACTCTTGACGCAATGTAAAAATGTATTTGAAATCGATTAATTATAAACTGGTCATGTCATCGATTTACCAGCGTAATTAATCTGTTTGGCATTCTCGGCGTACGATTCGCTTCGAGTTGTGCATATGTGACGAAGATAGGCTTTGACAATAGGAAGCTCTGGACTGTTAAGTGGGTATGTGAGAATTACTGAGCTGCAGGTAAAGGTCGCAGCTATCGCATTTAATGTATTCTAATACAGCCATTCAGATACCGGTGTTCAGGTAAGCCGTTCCATGTAGTAAGTAAGGGCACACAATCTGCCAACGACTGCATGCAAATACGCCTAGTGGTTTGTGTAATGTAACCAGTGGAAAGCTGTGGACCTCAAATGTTGGCTGACAGCTTAAAAAATTTAAGAGGTAACCAATGAAGACGGTGGTATACATCGAATTTTTATTTTTAATTTTAAAATATGAATAACAAACTATAATTCTTTATAAATAATAGGAGCTACATTTTGACTTTGCAAAGTATAATTTATTAAACGTTTTTGGATTTTCCTATCAATACTTAAATTGCAATTCAAACTAGTCTTCATAAAAAGCTTGTTTCCGCGGTATCCATTTGTCTTCTGCAAGTGGCAACAAACTACAGAATGTGCAATAAGTTGAGACGTACCAGCTTACAAACATTGGGCGAAGCTGACAACTTTACTGACCGCTCAGATTATAAAAAGCTAATATGCCGTGATGTACTTTATACACTGTATCATGGTTAATAGACACAGTATAATCACAAATAGTTATGTTTAACAGGAAAGAAGAAAATCTTATAATGATGCAACTCTGACAAGCTCCTGGAAATATTCTTAGAAAAGTTTTGATAGTTCGATAAATTGAATAGTTAGAGATAGAATCGAAGTGCTGATGAACCATTTCGAGTAAGTGATTCGCTGCCCATAATTAGCCTGACTAGGATACTAGAAGGCTTTAAAACGTATTTATGCCGGCTGTAGGGAGTACTTTCATTTTCTATTGTATGCTACTTGGAGCTCCATACAATCATGAGCTGGCATCACAATGTAGAAAGGGCAAAGCACGTGAAAATTTGACTTGACGATGAGACCGATAGCTCCCTGTTGGTTCTGATAGACCTCAGAATGCGACTTTATCTAAAAAGCGCCGTTTGCTAGTCTTAATATCTAAACAAATAAAACCAATTCCGAGCAGACTATACAATTTAAGCTGTGCAATGCATTAATTAACCGATGGTTCTGTTATTGTTTTCGTCGCCAACGTATCGGTCAGTTTGAAACATTTAGTTAATTCTTGAATTGTATATGTAATTAGTCTCGTCTTCTACTCTGCTACGATTTTTTTAGGTTGACTGAAACAGCCGGAAAATACGCACGTTTTGTAACAATATCGTCACAAGAATCTGGATGGCGACTTTAAAAATTGCATTCAAAATGAAATAACACCGAATTTACACGCAAAGTGTTATGAGAAATGTCACTTACTTCTGCGAAGATTGTATACCCTAATGCTTCTCTTTCATATGCTGCGCGTTTTTCTCTCTGATACAAAACAATATTTTTTCGGTCTAGTCGAGTTACAATAACGCTTAATAATTTATTGGTTTATTCCTGCAAAGTTGCTTCGGATTCTAATCAGTGATCCTGTTAGAAAATTTGTGAGCCATTCTTTAAAAATGAGGTCGTCTGACTGACTTGACAATAAGCATATAGTGCCGGCATGACCGAACAACTATCTGAACAAGCCGCTCAGCCTTAATTGTACTTTGAGGCGAGTTTGGCGGGCAAACCCACGGTTAGGCATTTGGGTCTGTGAGTGCTTTTTCGCGTCATTGTGTACGTACGAAACTGCTGACAATTCAGTTTGTCAAGGTGGAGAAGCATATGAGAAGGGTTTAAGAAGCATTAAGCGTCAAACCGACACGTCAGTGATATGGTTGAAGGTCGCGTCGAATCACTCTAAGAGTAGACATGCAACTAGAATAGCTTTTCAACCCTACGGTCGGAATCGCAGAAGAACATGATCAACTCGACGGGCATTTGCTGAATATTGCATTCACCTGTCTGTACGGCTGATAGCTTTTACAGCACGGCAAAATTTACGGATCGAGCCTTAAATTTTGTAAGCTGAAATAAAATGGTCTTACCATTTTAGTAACATTTCGACATAAGGGTCGCAGTGATCGCGGGACAGATCGAATGTATCAAGTAGTAATAGCCACTGAGTCCTTTAAGTGATCGACGCGAAATATCGTAATACAGGTTATGCACGCGCCAATGTACACATTAAGATCCAATCTACATATATATATATATATATATATATTTTGTGACCAGCTTACTCCTTTTTATGTCATCATCCTGCCAAGTATCACCCATATATATATTAAGCGCTTTATAGCAATACATTCGCAAAGAAATAATTCGTGGTGTTGAGCCTTTTCCTCGAATAATGATTTCTATAATAAGATTGACCAACTTATGCTTTTTATTACAACTTGACGGAAAAGCATAATTTTGTATTCGCTTGTCTGCTTTATAGCACTAATCGTATGTTGGTTTTCCTTGCTATTTTGCTTTCCGGACTTGATCCCGTAGTAAAAAAATTTGTGAAACCAGCTTTTCGAAGAATTTCACTTAAATACGTCTGCTTTTTATACTTGTGGAGTGCTTCGCGGGCGGTAGGGAGCATAAATCTTGGTTTGTGAAGGAGTCCAGCTAGCGGGCCCGTTGATTAATAACCCTATTGTTTAATCATGGAAATGTGGAAAGTTAGTGTTGTAGGTCCCTAGAAGCATTGATGTTGCAAAACAGCTGAGCAGGAGGCTCCAAAGTGGTTAAGGCCCGGGCCTTTCGTTAACGAGATTAGCTTAGTATACAATACTAGGAATTGTGACTTATGTCTTATTATTTCGCTTAACCGCTGTGGTTCAAATGTCGGCTAATTTTTTACTAGAATTTTGGATGCGTCAATCTGGAATGGTTTACTCACTGACCGCCGTACCTTAGCCGATGAACTTTGGGGATAATAATAATATTATCGAGAGAAAACTAGGTGATCGACTAGTTATTATTTACGATCGTTTTGATAAGTCTTTTAATAAAAAAAACAGTAGAAGCTCTATATTTCTCAAACACTATAGGTAGAATTCTTTGCTAAAAGGTTTTGTACAATAATGGCAGTTATTAAGACAAACTAAGTTAATATTTTTGCAAAAAATTGCCAATGGTTTGTGAATAATTCAACTGTTAAAATTCACAACATGTTGTAAATGCAATGCATGTTGCAAATAATTGTTGTTAAATTATAGGTGAATTCCAATTGTTAACATACGATATGTATTATAACCCCATTGCCTCACTAGCAAAAATCTGTAAATCTTGGGGTTTTACGTTTGGGGTTTTTGTGTACATTACTTTGTAAGGAAGTTAGATTAAATATCAATGAGTAATAATAATAATAAAAATAATGGCATTTTCAGTAATAGGTTCATTTTTCAATTGGCAAATAATTATTCGTCGTTTTGTTATGGCTTAATTTTTGCATGTCGTTAACAAGCTCCTAGGTCAAAGCAATAATTGTTTTAAAGCCACTGGTATGATTATTATCCACACAATCAGAACCATTTTCTCTATCTGCACTTTTCTAAAACAGGCGCCATACCATACTCGTTCTCGAGTAATAGGATAGTGACACCACTTTTTAGCATAGAGAGGAGGAATCGAAGTTAGGTCTGTCTATGGGGAAGCTGTTTAGAAAGAGTTTTTAAAGAAGTAATAATCGATTTTAGTACATTATTAGTAAATTAATTCAATTACTAATTAATTTAGTCAATTACATAATTGTTTAGTGTTCACTGAAGCGCAAGTAAAAAAGAGAGCTTTGTAGCAATTTTAACGAAGATGTATAATATTCGCTATAGTCTGTATAAATGTATAATGCAATCTTTGTTCTAGCCTTGTAGTTTCATTAAATACAGAAGCAGTCAGTTCGGTTTCGAGTGGGCAGAGTTTCAGTATCGTCGAGCTCGGTGGCTTGGTGCATTCGCGTACACCTTGCGACGGGACGAAGCACGTAGGTGCATAGGTTCGATCCCCACCATTGCAAATTTACATTTATGGGGTCCGTTTTACGAAATAATGCAACAAGCGGTACCCTGAATGTTGAATCAGCCCTAAAGAATGATAGTATTAGAAAACTGGGAAGAAAAATAATTTATTACTCATCTTAAAACCAAATCTTCTTTAAATAAAGTTTTATGCAATATCTGTAAATAATAAGATGCCAATTAGTTCCACTTTCGTGAAATACATTGCGTATTTGTACTAATTCATGTTTACATTGTGTAACCTCTTACCGTTATAAAATGTTGAGTAGTTTTTATACAGCAGAATTTCGTATTCTTAGCGGTGTGAAATGTTAATATTGTAATATTTTGCCCAGTCGACGTACAAATCTGACGATTAAATGATAATTGAGTTTATTTAAAGAAGTAAACGAAAAGAATAAATGGAACAACAAGTAATTAAATACACCTACTACGATTTGAAGTGTCAAATCTAGGACCATAATAAGTGCCTTACTTTTCAAAGAAACAAACGAGAAGGTTCGTTAAGGGAAGACCATTAAGGTCAGCACCCTTCGTTGCAAGCGCGAACGCTAAAAGAAGAAATACATAGTTCAGCAGGCTGAATAACTTGTTACACTTGATGAATTTTGATGAACCTGAGTCGTAAACCTGAAATATGTAGGCTCTTTAGGTGTTTCCTATTCAGGGCATCATGAACTGGTTTTATCGCAGCTGTGTCGCATCTGTTATCTGCATTATAACAACAGTACTCTTTCTGGCAATGATTCGTTTACGTCACACACCCGCAGACGACCTATGTGTATATATATGATTTGTTATGCTGAGCTTCTTCACGCTTGTCAAACAGTGTCCTGCAATTTCTGGGCTCTATGTGTCATACAGATTGTTGGATAATAATATGCTCAGTCACTAAGTGGCGCTGGGAGTTGAGCTTCTTGTTGTGTAGATGCGCGATCATTCCCATGACATTTGCACTCATCTGTTGACAAAGTCGATATGCGTCAAGGATGTATCGGGCGCTACCACCATTACTCGAATTCCAACAGCAGATGCGCAGGCTCTGAGTGGGTCTTTTTAGTCATGTGGGGTGGAATGATTCATATTTTTTACCTAGCACATACTCGCTCGCACCTATGAAAATGCACAAACCGTTGTGAAGATCAACTTCTCTTTGTTAATAGCCTTCGTATACAAGGTGTTTCGTCCAAGTATTTAAAAAAACGTTTTTTCTGGAGGAGCGTTTAGTTAACACAGAGCGTAGTTAACACAGAATCACGAAGAGATGACATTTTAGAATTTTCGGAAAGGCTATACAAATTATAGGATATGAAATACGCCTATCGAGATATTGTTATAGTGGTATTTGGCCATGATTGTCGGCAAACGCTAGTTGACTGAATCAATTAAAATTGACAAAAAGAGATAAGCATAAAAGAAATGAAGCTGTTTAGTTCATTCAGTCCCTAAAACCTTTTACCTGAGAGATGAATGCAAGTGTTATTTTTCAACGCGGGAAAGCTTTGCGTTTTATGTATTAATTGCCTTTTAATTTTAAGTGTGCTAGGGATTACTTTTTACGATTTTTTGATAGATATTTTGTCAATTTATTTTTGTAGGTGATACGAATGATCTCAAAAAATAGCTTGCCAGAATTTTCACTGGCGTGATGAATCGATAGGTAGGGCACAGTTATGTGAGTTTCAGGCTACCGATTCTATTTCTACTTGAGATTTAACAACCGTTTTAAATTAACTGCACGATTATCAAATCGTCGCGCTGTTTTCTATTAGTTCGAAATAAATCATGGCTAGAGGCTCCGTTTTATAAAAAATATTCGGACGTGCTCTCATTCTCAAAACAAATTGTTAGAGCTTAAAAAATAAAAACTAGAAGAATAAATAATAAAAAATATAGAATAAAAAAATAATAAAAACTAAAAAACTAAAAAAAGTAAAAAAAATTAAAAAAATAAATAAATAAAAAATAAAAAAAATACTACTTATATAGCTCCTCCAATCCCCACCAAAGTAAGCGAAGTTATAACTTTCATCTGTACTTACTGTTATCGTACAAAGGATTTCGAATATCTCTCAAATGATCTTTTACAGCGTTTGATGAAAGTTTTTTTACAGCGACCATCAGTTAGCGGAGCTGCTTTTACTTTACTTTCAGAAAATAGACCCCATATATTTAAATGTATGGTGATATCTAATACTCAGTAGGAGTTTCAATGCGAGGAGGCTCAATTTTGTTAAGGTTTAATGTGTCGAAAGTAGCCGAGCGTGACAAACAGTTGTTGGTTTAACTCATCACGGCGAATTGTCGGTAAAATTTGCGGAACAGCTTACCCATCCAGTGGTAGAATACTACGCTAAAAAAATATCTGTTATTGGTTTGTTCTACGACTATGCACATTTACGCGACATTGTTCAAGCTTGCAAGCTTTTGCAGCCGATGCACCTAGGTGAACGTAGAGAAAGTGAGCAACTTGTACAAGATCTATCTAGGCACAACGCCAATCGGGTGGCAGGATTTTAGTCTAGTCTGAATCGCTTCATTTGGGGTGTTTGCTAAGCTGCTCGATAAATAGATACCGAAAGCGATCTCCACTTATTTGTAATTTAAAGAAAATCGTTAAAGGCTTCGCACGTATGGAGAAGGCAAGGCTGAGTCACATTACTTTTAATGCTAGGTGGTTTAGTGCATGCGCGTGCATATTGCGACCTGAGAAGACAGGTGCGCGCGTTCTCTCCTCAACGCAGGCTACAGATTTATATTCATGAGGTCCATCTTACAAAGTACTGCAGAGAGCTCAGCCGTGGACGTTAAATGTTAGTTAATGGTCAGCTTAAAATTTTTTTGTTAGCTCTGAGTAATAAAACATAAACACTAACAAAGTCCAGAAGTATCAGAAGTACCACGAAGTTAGCAAATATAAACAATCTATCATAAAATTACCTGAAACCTAGACTGGGTTAGCTAGTTAGACTGTGCGGGATAGAATAGCGTGCTTTCTCTGCAGTTATCGTATAGGTCAAAAATTGTATGCAAGTTGTCTATTTGTAATGTTTGTTGTTCTTATATATTTAAATTAGAGTAGTTTCTGTAAGCGTGCAAATTATTTTTCTAAAGGGAACACTAAGCTAGCTGTATAAAAGGTAGCTGAAAAATTTATGCGCTAGAAAATACAATGACATTTTCACGTAAAACTTGTAGTCTGAAAAGTCCATTTTATTTATTCCACTATTTATCGTCAGAGGGGATGACCATTAATTGTTATTTACCACATACAATCTGTTCTTCGCTAGATTCTGCGAGACTGACATTGTACTTTGGTTCTTCATTAGGCTGCAAGAGAAAAAAGACTTGCTTTTCTGTGACTACTGGTGTGATCGCTTTTCTAAGCGAAATCTATCTCCCAACAAAACGAAGGAAGTCAACCTTCCTGGTGACTGGTGGAAGGTGCACATTAGTTCGATTAGCAAACTGCTTACGGCCAGTTTATCTTATCGGTACCTCGTAAAAAATAGCTTGCCGTTTTTTCGCAAATGCATTAAATGTTTTATTATAGCACACAAAATGTATGGAAGAAAAAACTCCATACGTACTCGAAAAGTAAAGAGTACAGTTTAACGGAGATTAGTACAATAATTTTTTTCGTTGAGCTTAAGGCAAGCATCGGTCATGGTAGAGTTTACTAGATGGAAAATAGTAACATTAGTTAGTCCAAGGAAAAAGATGTAAATAAAGAGTATACTAAGAGCAGGATAAGCGATCATTTAATTCACGTGAGTAACCTCGTTGATTATGCGGCCATGCGTAATTGTTGGTAAAATCATGTTCTAGCTGCGCGGCACTACTGTAATATCTAGGGTTATTTTCGGTGCGAATATAAACTCAACTCATGTGTGTTTGAGACACTATTGTCTTTTGGGACGTATCGTGGAATATTGGTGGCATCGTTTGGGTGTTTGAAATTTTGATGCTGAAGAACATTGAGGAGGGGGCAACAAGAAGTCTACAATGTTTAGGAAATTTGGTAAGAAGTTTTGCTCTAGTTTTGCTGGCGGTATCATCGACATAAGCTAAATAAAAAAGTCCTACTATCTCACTGACACCCTAAATCGCTCTTGGTGTGTCTTCAAAGCTATAGAAATTAAATTCTCAAATCGTGTTCATCGTAGATTCTCTTTTCCTTTTTAATAACGTAATATCGAAGCGGCAGTTTGAAATGACGTGTGCACAATGGGTACACGTCGTATCATAAAATCGTCATTTAACTTTGTTACACATATATGCTTGTCAGGCTACAACCTTGACAATAAGGTTTTGTTCCAGTACAGTAAAATTCTCTTAAATGTCACGAGAAGCCGTGTCATTAGCCAACGGTGGACTAAATGTCCATACTCTCTCCAGGCAGAATCAGCTCACAGGTATTGTCTGCCGAGGTAAAAAACACGTTAAAAAAGGCTTTTTATGCTATAGGCCATAAGCAGCTGTTAAAAGAAAAACAATTAGCTTTTTATTACCATCAGATGTCGGTAAAAGCATCCGCTTCGATGAAATTGTTGGTAAAGCTCTTTTATTTTTGATAACGAATGTAAAAATTATAACAGCAGTTGCCATGAACGAACAAGCAGATAGGATTATATAATCATCCGTACATACTATTCTAAACACGTCTCCTTTTGACCGAAACAAAATGTTTTCCTTAAGATATTCTCAACCAATTTAAAGAATCATGTTATGCATAGCTAGAGTTAATGATTTCACTGAATAGATAGCTTGGCGTTTTAATGAATCTTAATTAGCGTATCGTGTGTTATTTTTCAAAGCAAGTCGTCTGTAACATAAGCCTTTGCGAACAAAACTAATATTATCAACGAGTGCGGCCGACCTTAGCTTGCTACAGCTATCGTGGCTCTCCAATAGGAAGACACTGTGCCTCGCGTTTGTCAAACCACTGTCCTCTGGCTCAGTCGACGTGCGTAAGCAGTCAACAATTTGCTCACACGCGGCTTAAGCGTGGGCGAACTATTCATATCATTTACGTGTTTGTGTATTTGCGTGTATGTGCTTGTCTGGTCTGGATAAATGCTCTAGTGTCTCCGTCAAAAAGGGCTCTTTGCATTTACATGCGGCGTTGAAAGATAGTTGTGTTATTATGCGACGCCCCACAAAGCCGCTTTTTGTGCTCTTCCCGCTATAACGTAGAGAACACAGCAAGTGAAGGAGAAAAGGGTTAAGATTCGCTCAAAATATCGGCATAATCTCTTGCCATTGGTGTCTTTGTAGTTTTACGACAGTCTCTACCAGTTCTCATAATACATTCATCGTTTTTCGTAGCTGTCTTGCAGCACCGAGTACGATATTTACCGATCTAAAATTACTACTAACAAGCTAGCGATCCATCGCTTGTTCCGTGCGTCATCAGTCGACTACATATCACTCACTGCTGGTCAAGAAAAGTTACAAATCTAGTAAAACAATTTATCCCTTTAGCTGGCTTTTTACCATTATTGGCAAGATTAGAAGGTCTAGCTAGTCAGTAGTTAACTGAACTATGAATACTTTTCCCAGGTCTCGATACGTTGACTCTACCACGGGATGCTCTGTAGTGGGCTCTACAACAGGCCCTACTATGTGGCGTAGAAACTGAATACAAACACGATACTGGAAGTACACGCTCGCTCGCACACCTCGTGCTATGTAAGGCAGTGTTTCTCTACGAGGGTGAGACGGCTGTCTCCTGCTACCATATTTTACTCTCTCTCGTGCGACAAACCAAGACATCGACGAGGTTAACGTTCAAGGGCTTAAGGCGAGGTCACAAACGACTCGTCAAGCCAGAACGCCAGCTGGTAGTAGCACAGTCGATCAGACCATTACAACAGCCGCAAAGGCAGCAGAGTCAAGCAGGAAGGCCAGAGTCCACCGTTGCCACACATTTGTTATTAACAACCTGCAAGGGGCATACATACAAGAGCAGTGCAACAATCGGTAGAACCACAGTACAATAACAGGAATGGATTCTTCCGCAAAGCTGATATCGATTCGCTACGGCAACACGGTGCTGAACAACCATGATGCTGTGAGAAAACTCACCCAATCACAAATGGAACTGCCCCGTCAAGAGAAGCTAAACGCGAGCTTCAACTCCGAGTGGACAGATTTTGTCGACGACTTCCCAGCAGCTGAGGCATACTTGCATACCGAGTTCGTCGATCGTGTCTTCCCTACCTTCAAAGAATGCGTTCTTGCAAAGGAGTACGCAGACAGTGAAAGCGTATCCGACGCCAGCTCCGATGATGGTAAGATTAATTTAAGCGAGACAAGTCGCGTAACAGCATCGTATGAATTACCTCCTACCTCTATCTTGCACAACAATTCGTGTCAATGTGCTGACATAACTTGTGTTCGAGTGCACGAATTCATTATATATTTAGTAGGCAATGGATATCCCGAATGAGGTCGTGAACTTTGTTGGCGTACACTAAAGTGAAAGCCATCATGAAAGGGTGATTATTTGTGAGCATACTGAGAAACATGTAATATAACTCTTTGTCACCTCTGTATTTTTAAGTTTTGAAATTTTGGACACGGACGTACGTAGAATTGACATGTTTTGACACATCGTTGAAGAGAGTGTACGGTACGCATCAAAGCTAGCTACCCCATAATAGATCTAGGGAGAGTCAGCCTGGAACACAGTCTCTGTCGTATTTAATTAACAATACCATTATTGGTATGGCATGGTTGAATTCAGTGGCAGCCAGCTTCTGTAGCCTACCATATGATAGGACTTTCGTAATGGCAGAGACAACGGTTGTTCCAGCAGAGCAGAAAAATGGAGTTTCCTCGATGGGTCGCCTCCATTCGCGTGTGACAACATTCTCTCTTTTGGCCCGTCTGATGATCTCAGATAAAGATGTGTCACAGATCATGTTATAGAAGGCCGAGAACAGCACAAGCCGACGCGGAAATTGTGTAAGATAATCAGTGGCACAGCCTGACCACAAAGCGGTGGAATCCAACTTTGCCCGATATTCAACAAGTCTTTGATATCATTTAAGTTAATAGTTACATTAGCAGTTATTAGCTGGTCGAGTTTCACCTGAGGGAGGGAAATTAACAAATGAACGAACAACTAATAACGTTGAAATAAACTCTGCTTCTCCATGGCTAGAGCAGAGAGCTATTGACGGGCATGGTAGCGACGTATGTGTGCTGTCCGAAAAATATATTTTTTAAAAATACACTTGAAAGAAATTCCATCAAGAAATCATTTTTCTTCTTTTTGAGACCTGAGCATAATAAAGCACGACAGTTTACTACTGCGTGGATTCGCTTAATTCGATAGCATTGTTTTGAATTTTTAGAGATCACGTAATGTTGAAAACTCGTTAAAAAAAATCACCATTTTCGCATTAATATAATAGGCATAACACTGAACATAAAACTCATGAAACTCATAAAACTCATACCTCATGACTTCTGGCAATAGCACATCAAAGATACCCGGACTTTAAGTACGTCTGTTCTTTTGGCGCCGTTTGTTACAAACATTTAATATTGCCGGGAACGTTGCTTCTGACTTAGGCATAACGTACAGATTCAGGCTCTTAGGAAAGCTGCCAGTTTTTGAGATCACGCTCAGAACGTTATTTTAACACGGGCATGTTTAAGTGAACACCGACTAAATGCTAAGCACGTTTTGATGACTGTGGTGTCAATGTTGTGTGATCCGCAGGCATCCAGCATATTCTCAACCAGAGGCCGCGAGGTTCCGCGAAGGACGACTCGCACCCTGTCGCATGCAACCTTGACCGGGTAGCGCCAAAAAACCTTATTCTCGAAACAGCACCTAACTTGTACGTCCCATAAACGCCAATGCTTATACACAGGTTTTCCGAGCAGACGTCAGACATCCGGAAGACGAACCAACAAAGGAACTAATAGCCTATAATAAGTCAAACACTGTAGAATGCAACTTCGCTTGATGATCCGGTAAACTATGCATTGGTTGGAACGCGGACGTTATCTGGTCTTGTATTTCCACATTGTTAGTAGCCCTAATGTTGTTCAGTGCTATCGAAATTCATCAACAAACCGGAACCCTGATTCGAGACCAAACATTGAGTAACATTTTCTTCTTTTTTGTGTTAGATACGATTACGCTGGCCTATTAAGGTTTTTCTTAATGTGTGGTGCCACCTGGCTAAGTATTTGGCATCGTATTGGTTTTATACAAATGCCTTTATTCAAAGAAAAATGATTGATCATAACGCAATCAACGTGGTTTTGACGTGACGGAAAATTTCATAATCACATGTCTTCTGGTTGCAACGATACCTAGGTTGTCAATCATGTTTGCTAACCCGGTTTGACTCGATTTGGGCATATCTTCCTCTAGTTGTGCTATTCAAGTATTAGGCGTCTCGCGCCCGGAGGTATAACATGATGCGATATACACGTATGTAACCCAATTGTTCCGCATATGTATATTGCGACTTGGCTGTATAGCTTAGCCACTATATACGCGGATATAAGAATTTATATGATTATACATCATGTCCTTACCTGTGCACCCGTAAAACCATCGTCAATCCTTCCTACATACAAGTGAAAATATCACACGCCGCTGTCATGTGTTCATATTCTCAGCCTATCTCTAACTAGCTACAGGTAAATGTCATGTACACAGGGCAGAAGATGTAAACACGCTCGATGGGTACTCAATAGAAATTCATTTGACATATGTTTGTCTAGAGAAATGCCTAATGAAGCAAAATATGTACGCAGCAAAGGAATAAAGCAAACTCTATTTTATGTGTTGTATCTATAATGACCTTCACTTTTAGTTATGTGTTCTTGTATAACAGAGCGGCGCATTAAAATGCAGGTAGCAAATTACTGTCTTATATTGTAAGCTACATAGTATTTATGGTGTAAGGTATCTTAATGCCTTAAATTTAGCGATTTTACAAGGTGCAGCCTTTACCCTAACCACGACTGCTACTTGGAAGTTCAGTCGAGTCAGCTACTGTGAACACATATATTTCTGAAATCGACGCATAATTGTGTCCCTACTACAACCGGTTTACATTATAAGATTTGGGATTCCGTTAAGCATCGGGTTAAACAAAAAAACAGTTGCTCCAATAGCTTAGAGCTCACGACCAAGGTTTCAATTATTTTTCTATTCGCATTGGGACGGCCAGGAAAAGTCACTAATTTGCATATATGTTGTAGCATACAGCATTCTCTATCAATGATATAGTTTGTAGGATTTTGAATATTTCGGCATCCTAAAATAGGCAATAACGGCCTATGACAGTGTGGCACTATGTTATTGACTATACAATCAGGATTATTAAGTGTTACTAAAAGCCATCACAGTTAAGGAAGTAGTAGGCATTATTTATTTTGTTCAATTTATTTAAAGCGCGAGAAGAACGCTCAAGACTAAATCCTTAGTACCAAAGAGGTTGCGTGATTGTGTGAAAAGGGTATAAAGCACACAGCGTTTATGCTCTTTTCGAATTCCTTTTTCCACTATATCTCTAGTTAAACAAATATCAGCATTCGTAGGCCCAAGATTAATAATCAGAACACACAAGGCTAATGCTTTTTCGGATATCTTTCTTTACTATTGTTTGAGCTAAATAAATATCAGCATCCGTAGGCCAGAGCTCAATAATCACTTCTTGCTATTGTTCACTTCTTGTACGAAACTATTTTCGAGTCTCCCATGAAAGATGGAGGTCTCCCAGTAAAGCTCATTGAAGAAAAAACTTGCCGATGTTGCACTGATCAGAGCCATTACTATGATTTGCCAAATCGAAAAATGGTCCTTCCGCTTATGAGTTGTTGTCGAGTGGTTGCATGTGTTTAAGAGACAGGTGAACCGCTTCAATATTATTCTGACCTCAGTCATGTTTACGTAGATTCAAGTCTTTGACGCTTCCTCACCATGCCTGGTTCACCGAAGAGCCAAGTGGTAAACGTGTGCGTCTAAGAACAAATCGTCGTCCTGCATTCGTAATTACAGTTTGGTACACAGAGGAACATTAATCCAAACAGAAAAGCACTGCCAATGTTTAGCAACAACAACTACAAAATTGTTGAAGGCCGTCAGCCTCATCATGAGGAAGCTGCATCTATTAAGTGCTTACGAATGTGTGTTGACACCTGTAGAAGTATTGACATCATAATACGCCAGCTTTAGATATTGTGAGCTTAGTGTGCACTAAGATTATTACGTGCGCTACATATTAATGTGAGCTAACATGGCTTGCTTCAATTAGAACTTCCCGAGAATTTTTCAGTCTCCAAGAAAAAACAGCTTTCCCATGGTAGTTTTTTCGACTTCACCATGGCTTACCTTATTTTAGCTTTATCTCTTTTACATCCATCTTCTTCCAATAACCCGGTTTTTTTCAGCCGATATAAACCAAGATAGTCATGTCGTTTACAAAACATAAGGCAAAATATATATGAGATCAAAAAAGATGTCAAGTAACTTAGTAATACTGAACGGTAAATGGGAAGCAATATGCAAATTTTAATTATCTACGCCTTCAACAAAGGCGAAGAGAGGGAAATTAAATATAAACGTGGTTTTAGTAATCAAAACCTATATTATATTACCACTTAATAATCTCGTCTACACTCAATGCGGTAAAATTGCAAGCGACGCTGTTACATAGATCAATTTTCCGTAATGAAAAAATTTTAGCGAATTTTCAATTATATGATTAAAAAACCATTTGCTTTTGAACTGGAATAGCACTCAACTTCTCAAAAACAGACTACCTACTGACTTTGTTCCATATTCTAGATCAATTATTCTCTAGCAGCGACAGTTTTTTTCAACGGAAGCATTATTTACCAAGCCACTTCGCTTTGTGACAAAAGCGCTCCGCGTGTCAGGCTTTCTGACTAAATTATAGTCTGAATATGGATGGAGACACACCCGTTGTTATATATCAACCGCTCCTATCCTCCGAGTGGAAGTCCATGCATCACTTATCATAGAAAAGCGCTCAATCTGTTATAGGCCACGTATACCTCTGCGTCAAGGAGCGCCCGGCATTAATACTCCAAAACGATCTTCTATCCTAGTGTCCTATATCTGTAACCATCAACTGCGTAGCACGGGGCTTCAGAAGGGTAAAATCTGCACTACAGAAACCGTTTGCACCACAACATACCCTAATAAGTATTGGCAAATGTTCCTAAGCTAAGGACACATTATATCGTTACATACGACTTCACTCATGCAACGCACAATAGTACCACATGATCATACCTGTCGACTCTGTCTTTGGCCGCTTCACTATAGTAACCTAACGTAGGCAAAACTGTAGAACTCGCCAATCTGTCATTCATATATCAGTCATTCATCTTTCATAATTCATAATTTCAGTTCTCAGTAGAATTTCAGTCAAGCCCTACTGCTTTTTTTAAAGCTGACCATCAGCGAACATTTAACGTCCACGGTAGCAGTTTTTGCATTACTTCGTAAGACGGACCCCGTATAAATGTAGATGTGCACCGGAGGGGATGAACCCGTGCACCTACGTCTCTCCTCCAGTCGCAATGCACGGACGAGTGCACCAAGCCACCGAGCTCGACAGATTAGAATAGTCTAAAAGATTAGTAGTTTTGACACCGCTGGTCGCGTACACATTGTACTGATTAGATTCTGAATTATTTTGACATGTTTTTGCGGGTGCGCCTCAATAAGGGATACGTCCTCTCATGCTCGACATTTCTGTATGTAGAGTGCATGGAACACACGTTTCCTTGACTCTGCAGGCTAAGGCCGACTAAGGACAAGAATAGTTTTCATTGGACTTCGTTTTTGTAGAAGGAATGTAGGAGGGCGATAGAATTCACCTATTGGTAGTGAGATCACATTTGTCTGATTTTGTATAACTTGATGCAACTGTTTTACATCCAGGAAATTATATAGGGGTGCCTCCAAGTGTACCACTGTTTCGATTTTACAGGATCTATTAAAAGGAGATCTTCGCAAGTTGGAGCCCACGTTTCACAACAAGCTTTACGCTTGTGTGTGAGCTTGGACATTCGCGACGTAGACGAATAGAATGACATGAAGAAACATGTTTATGCTGTGATTAGATAACAGAGGAAAGCTGTGCCTTTTTGCGTTGAATTTATTAGTTTTACAGCCATAAGTTAGAGAGCATAAAGGATACTTCTGCCTAGCATATGCTTCGTTCCATTTCAAATTACAATGAATTCATTAGAAAAGCTTACTCATTGGCTTGTCAAGCAAGATAACCTTTGAAAAAATATCAAATAGCTGGCGTTAAACTCAGTATGGAAAACGCAGATATGTATTGCAATAGCGCAAGAACACGTATGAGCCTTTTTAGCATCGACAGTGCAGAAAACGGGGTTTGCTGATAAAAGCGATGAAAAGCTTTAAATTGGTGTTTCTTCTCGCACCGTATTAGCTCTTACAAACGAACTTATTTGAGAAATAAGACTTCTATTGTAATCTATTCAGTCTGGAAAGTTAAAGGAGAATGCGGAGGGTCTGGCTTGCACTTATTTCGAAATACTAAACAAATTGTGTTACAACAAGTGTTCCAACAGGAACACTTGAAAGAACATTTCCACTGTTAGTATAAATTCTGTATATCAGTCTACTGATGCTTATATGCCGTACAGCTCTCAGACATATAACAAAATGAATAGATCGCAGTCATTCACGTTCTGGTCGATGCTGGACATCGGAAAAAATATTTGAAGGAGATTAAAAGCCATCGGTGAATCTATTTTTAACTCGTTCATGCTATACCATCGATTTTCACTGAAGTGATGCGGGGTATAATACTCAAGAGTCGTACCTGACCTGGGAGCATCCAGATAATGGAAATCTCACACATACAACCTTAACTGTACTTCTATTTGCTGTTACATACCGATTGGAGCTCAGCAAGCAGAATATCGTCAATAAAGCAATAATGTTACTTTGAAATAGTTGTTTACAGATAATGTCCGAAAGAACGAGTATAATGCCGGGCCCCGTGATATGCAATATTGTTCACCGTCTTCTCGCGCCAATTGATTCTGCGCAGAATTAGCATGTGGGAGATAATGTTACTCATTCCGTTGAGTACGGGAATGCCGTTCGAAGTGCGTAATTTCATATTTTCTACGTTGCAAGAGTTCGATATGACATTCAGGTTAAGTAACTTCGAAGTTTTCGGATAAAACTAGATTTGTGTTAGATCAGGGGATATCAGCTAGACGTTTTAAGCTTTTATTACCACATTCCTTTTGATTCAGAAGGCGATTGAAATTCACTGAAACACTCATCAAAAACCAGAGGTGTATCTCAGCAAAATTTTATATTGGATAATCTAGCTGGAGAGTTTTTAAGTGCTCGAATAACAAACCAAGTATTGTGAAATACATGAGGACATGGTCGGCCGACATCGTGCGCCTTCAATAATTTAGGCAACGGAGAGGCGACAACGACAACATGGAGGCGCCATCCATGTAAAATAAGCCTTTCTCGATGAAATTCTACCATCTTTACATCACAAACGAAAACCAACCCGCTTGGTACGGGTTGGAGCAACATTGTTATTGTTCCTCTCAAACCTTCGAATTTTTTCTAATATGCGATATATATATATATATATATATA
>MNPL01026298.1:8163-22318 GCA_002081605.1 Tropilaelaps mercedesae
GGCAAGGAAAAGCGACATTTATTTGCAAGGAGCAGTTTATCAAATATTAAGGATACGGCAAACAGCAGGGATGTGGGAAGACTATGAGCAAAGGGACGAGTAGCTTGCGTTCTTGTTCGAGTGCAGAGAGCGTTGCGCTCTTAGTCGAAGCATCCAGATGAATTGAAGCGACCTTATAAGAGGGCTATGGAGTGGAAGAAATCTAGCTGTGTACACATAAAAGAAGTCTTTCATGCTTGGAGCGCTTGGACAATTCACAGACAGATAAATGTGAGGTGGTTGAACCGTCTCATATTGAATGTGATTAAATTACTATGTATTGAGTTCTAGGTATTTTCATATGGTATATCAAGGCGGAAGCTTAAGTGGCTTTTGTAGTGGATTCTAAATTAATTCACTCGGATGAACAACTCTTATCTTAAATTTTTAGATGATTTCAGATTAACCAGTATATAATTGTGGCATATACCACGTTCCGACATGAAGTTGGCTTTTAGTTCGACTTAATTTGCTCAGATTATCGTGCTTAATGAAGAATACCCATTTAGTTGCCGCTAGATGGGTCAACTAACGAAATTTCCCGATTTACGTAATGCAATCATCGAGCCGGTACCGCACGGCCGTATTCCGACCTATAAAGCCTCGATACTAAACTATCTATCGCGAAGCTAGCCAAAGCCCCTTTCAGTTCTCACCCGAATGGTCAAGTTCATTGTGACTACTTATAACTAAAGTCTGCCACGAGCCGTCACTTCATGGGCGTTCACCTTTATCACGCACGAACATCAGTACACACAGTGCGCACTTTATGGTGTTCCGTGTATTGCGCGCGGTCAGCTGAAAAAGAAGTTGTTTACATTTTGAAAATTCCCGCGCAGGATTTCGCGAGGAGGGAGCGGTGCACCGCTGCTCAGTGGTCTCAACGAGACCCTCTACGACAACCATTTTACAGGAGAACGCATCTATTATATATGGGACCCTAGCGCCGAAATACAAATGATCGATTTTCCTACGACGATCAATCAGCGTTGCGTGCTCTGTGCCGCTACGTTTCGCCCATGGGACAAGTGCCTGCTATCGCGCGTCTGCTACGGCGCAAAAAAATTGACAACAAATAAACGAGTGGTCGACAGAGCGTAGAACACGGCCAGTTGGAGAAAGCACCACAACGAATTGTACGAACGAAGAAAAGAACACAGCGGTGGTGCTGGTGGCGGTGGTGATGGTGGTGGCGATTTAGAACATCGGAGCGAGGATCTTCGTCGCTTTTAGGTCGTCCGGAGGCGGATAGGATTGTGGAGGGCGCCGCGGTGGCATGGAGGGCGCAGTTGAGGTAAGCTTTTTTCGCCCCGGGGAAAGACTTCAAATTAAACCCCCACTCTACTACTCTCGACGTGTCAGCAGATTCATTTCGTTCCCTTTAACTTCGTCGACAATGTGTGATGACATTTTGACGGCCGCCAGTGATTCAAATGAGCGATGTTTGGAACAGTCGATTGAACTGGCGCGCTTAGTTGTTGTCTTTTGACTCTGGGTTCGAGTGCGAGGGTGAATAACTGAGTGTGGCTAATAGAAGGAGAGCTACGTGACTGTTGTGAACAGGCAGTGCCTTCGCTCTCAGAGGGCAGCTCGAGTTGAGGTTGGTCTCTTGGTGATGTGTTCTGCTCATTATAGACGAGCATTAGGGAATAGCTTTTAAATTGCAAACGCTGCGAATCGATCAGGTTGGCGTAGTGAATTTTGGAGACGATAGCCTCACTGTTATGATTTCGCTTCGAGAATTGCTCGAATAAGCATAAAGTTTAGAGATCTGGTGTTCTAATTCACTGGTGGTTGATTATATGCCTAATTGAGGTAGAAGCGCCTGTTATTAAAAAGATATTTTCAAAATGTACCGGTGTGTAGTGGTAAGTTATTCACAATAAAATGAATGCTGATGTCAACTCGTAGTGAAAACTGCTACCCTCTGTATCCTATGTATACGACAGTGATGTTTTTTACTCAGATGTCAGTCTTCGTATTGGTATCACCTTTGGTACCTTTTATAAAAGGTGACATGACGTTCAGAATATTTATCAAGAGATTATAGAGCATTTTATCAAACTATATATGTATGTATATGACACAAGTGGAAACTTGCTGGAAACAAGAAATGCCATTCACCGGAAGATCGTTAAGGATTTGCCGCTTAATAACTTGTTTCTGCATTCTTACCTATTAAGATACCCGTGTGAATTCCCACTTGGATAAGGTTAGTTACAGTGGCCACTTTGAAGAAGAAGAAGAAGAAGAAGAAGTTTTCGTTCCTGCTATTGTTATTTTCATTAATTTATCCGTTACTAGAATAACAGCTGAATTTTCCGTCGTATTTATCTAGTATATCCGTAATACAACTTGCAACGACATCCGATAGCAAGGGCGACCATAGTGTGTTGTTGCAACGAATAGCTTCTGGTGCCAATTTTCCGACTAACGCGTTTTTCGACGTCATTGCAGATGGACTCGGATACTGACCGACTTTCTCGACGTGGCCAGAAACGGATCGCCGAAGTAAAACTCAAGGCCCGACCAGAACTAGCCGCTCGGCCTGGCGAAACGGAGGACTCATGGGAAAAGCTGGGCTACGCACGTAAGCCCGAACTGGTCGACCCGAAGTCCGTCAGGGATAATGTGCCGCGAATCCATGAGAAAGACTACACCCCCGAGAGATTTATCGAAGAATACGAGAAGCCGTACAGGCCCGTCGTCATCCGGGGATGCACCGACAGCTGGAAAGCCGCATACAAATGGACTGAGCAGCGCGTCGATCGCAAGTACCGCAATCAGAAGTTCAAGTGCGGCGAGGACAACGACGGCTATAGTGTCAAAATGAAGATGAAGTATTTCGTTCACTACATGAACAACAACGCCGATGACAGCCCGCTGTACATATTCGACGGGAACTTCGGCGAGCATCCGCGCAAGAAGAAGCTGCTCGAGGACTACGAGGTGCCAATCTATTTCCGCGACGACCTCTTCCAATACGCGTCGGAGCGAAGTCGACCGCCATTTCGCTGGTTCGTGATGGGCTCCGCCCGTTCGGGCACGGGCATCCACATCGATCCGCTAGGAACGTCGGCGTGGAACTCGCTCATCATCGGACATAAACGATGGTGTCTCTTTCCTACGGAAACGCCGCGCGAAATGATCAAACTCCGGCCCGGTGAGGGCGGCAAGCAGAATGACGAGGCGGTAGCGTGGTACGACATTGTCTACCCGAAGACGAAGTCGCCTGACTGGCCGGAGCAGTTTCGTCCACTGGAAATCCTCCAGGGCCCCGGCGAGACCGTGTTCGTGCCGGGCGGCTGGTGGCACGTCGTCCTCAACATCGATACGACGATTGCGGTGACGCAGAACTTCTGTTCGGTGACGAACTTCCCAATTGTTTGGCACAAGACGGTCAGAGGCCGGCCGAAGCTTAGCAAAAAGTGGCTAGCGGAGTTGCGCGTGAAGAAGCCCGCGCTGGCGGCCACTGCCGATCAAGTCAACGTACACGAGGACTGTGGCGTCGCGTCGGACTCCTCTGGGGGAGACAGCTCCTCGAGCAGCTCAGACGATGACAGCTGCTGCAGCAGTTGCGAGTCCGACTCTGGTAAAGAGTCGCTCGCCGAAAAGAAGAAGAAGAAACGCCGGCGGAGTTGTGACGAATGCGCCGGCGACGATGCGGACGACGATGGCGAAGACGCGGCAGAAGCAAGCGGTAGTGCACGGAAGATGATAAGGTCGGAGGCTGAAAGCGATACTGGGCGCAGGCGATGCGAAGGAAATGGGGATGGTTAAAAGGATACAACGCACGTGTAGTATCGAATTAGCTCGAACGAGGAAATGGTTATGCTGAAAAACGTGTCTTTTTGGCGTATTGTGGCGAATTCCTAACGACGAACTCAATGCGAATCAGAGCAGTGTTGCAATCAAAATATATATATATATATATATATATATATCAGCATGAAAATGAAATATAATAATAATAAACAGGAGAAATAACTGAATGGCCTGTAAACGTCGTCTCACCCTGTACACAATTAGCTTGATGAGTTCATACCAACTTTGACATTCAACATGGTGAATAATCTAGTCCGGCTCTATCAATAAATAGAAGAAGTCGATGATCAACCAAATAGACTGGACAGTACATTTACATATGTTCAAATTTGCGCTGTACGAAATATACGTACATCATTACACACGAACACATATACCAAACGCCCATCGCCGATTGTCGACGAATACACTACAGTACATACAAGGTCTGTTGCTACTGAACCGATAGTCAAGATGTTCATCTATTTGAATTAAACTATATATATAGTATATATACATCTGTATAAAGAGAAGAATGAAGTATGCAGTTGTAGAGCGGTCGTACAGGTCGATGTATTTATGAAAAATAAAAATGAAGGAAATCCTTCAGATGAGAGGAATCCACTATATACGATCATCCTGAGAAAGTCGATGATGGTTAGATTTGTAACTGATTGTAGCAAAAGTTTAAGAAACTTCTATTTTCAGTGCTAAAGAGAAAATACGTAGATATCGTGGAAGAAATACTGTGATTTCAACTAACACAAAAACACATGGAGACTGTAATTAATGACTATTCTTATTAAATTATAATGAATATACGAACTTAATAAATCTCCATAAATTAAATATAACTGAGTGTTTTAACTCGTTGTACTGACGATGATGGAAACAGCGGACATATTTGCTCGGACTCATTATGTATGTTTTGGGTGAATGAGGAAATTATTTTCATTCTGTTTTTAAATTCATCCAGCTCGGAATGAATAACTGACTCATCTCGTGACCCCAGTCCAATATAAGCGTCCATAGCGAAACGCGGTGCCCCCAGAAAATACTCACTTCAGCGCTTCGTTGATCTATAGGTCAAGGATATTTATAGCTCGCCAATATTTTCTCCCATCTTTTTGTAACCGTGTCATCCTCTTCGTCCCATTCATTCACCTGTACCACATTGCGTCTTTCAACCTTTCTTGCTCAGTAAGTTGGCTGACAGCGTTCCGGACGTCCAAATCAACGGTCATGACCATTTGAAGTTTTCCGTGACAATCGACCTCATTCAGCTCAATGTCGATTGCTAACTCTCGTAAAGAATCCCGGAGAACTTCCCCTGATGGTACGATGACGCGAATTTTTTCTGGCTCATACGCGTTATAACTTATCCAATAAAAGGCTAGGATGAATTGCAGTGCCTGAATTTTAATGCTCACGTTCGGTCGCACAGACCCGTATAGCCTCCTCATAGCAGTCTCAATAACGGATAGAGGATAGGACTCCTTTGTATCGGGGTTGACGATGCTGTCGGCAACGACGTGTGCGACTTCCTTGAATGTCCACTCCATTTGGGCGCGACGCTCCTCGTAGGACATTTTCGGTTTACCTTTGGTAGGGATTTTCTTGCACTTGCCAAAATCCTCCTTCTTGGCTACCTAAATATAGATAAGCAAAAAATCTTTTTAAATGGTAGCATGAATCGATTAATGTGTGTACAGTGTGTACTCCTCATGTTTCCACATGTTGAATAATTTACGACTTCGTTGGTAACGAAAAAAAGCTAAACACCTGGTTGATACTTTCTATGAATTAAAATAGTCTGGAGTTTGAGAATTGACTTTTTTTAAGCAAAGCAGTTTAAGACCAAAACAAAGCTACCTAATACAATTTGTCTGGCTAACTACCCTGGAATATCGTGTTTCTAAAATCTTATAGTTTTGACGTTTGAAAATCTATTGAGATTTGACTGGCAGCGAGAGATTCAGATCCAGAAAATGCATTAAATATATACCGTGCTGGTTTACTTTTACAAAGTATAATGGATACTTTTTGCGGTTGATTCCTAGTTCTTTCAAGTACAAAATTTTTGATGTGATGACACACTCACATACACACAAACCATTTTATATAAGCTGTTAATTAAAACAAACGATCTATCTTTAATTTGCTATGTACGCTTATCGGTACTAATATCTTTTGAAAACAGCTCTACATGGTAGTCGACCCCTCACGCACATATATTTCAAAAAAGCTTCGTGATCTTTACTTGCCAATGGAAATAATTAGGATTAACGGAGAAACTAATAACGATCATCAACGCGTACTCAAACGATGGCTATAATGATTCGGTCATTCCCCAGGGAACAACCAACTGCTTCCTTCATCTTTGCCTTGACCACCCCAAAAAACTATGTCTGATGTGGATGTCCGTATGTGCAGCTGTGACTTGCACATTTCTAATTCAGGACAAAATGAAGCGTATCTGTTCGCATGCGATTCGGGAGTAACACGCACAGATCGTCAAACTGCTTCGCAAATAGATGAAGTGAAATCTATCACTTTTTCGAATTGGGCCCAATACAGAATACTAGTTCATGCCATAGACACCTGTCCCTTGGAGAGCGATCCGCGCGAAGTTGAGGCCGCCAAGTGGAACTTGAACTACATCGGCATGGACGGCAACATCGCTTGTTTGGTCAATGGAGCTGGCCTGGCCATGGCTACGATGGACATCATTAAACTGCACGGCGGTAACCCTGCCAACTTCCTCGACGTCGGCGCCTCCGTCGGCGCCTCCGTCGGCGAGGAGCGGGTGGCCGAGGCGTTCTGTATCCTCACGCAGGACCAGAAGGTCAAAATGATTCTCGTCAACGTCTTCGGCGGCATCGTCAACTGTGCCACGATTGCCAACGGTATCATTAACGCCTGCAAGAAGATTTCTCTCAATGTTCAATGGGCTACGCACGTAAGCCCGAACTGGCCCGAAGTCCGTCAGGAATAATGTGCCGCGAATTTATGAGAAAGACCACACCACCGAGACATTTACCGAAGAATACGAGAAGCCGTACAGGCTCGTCGTCATCCGAGGATGCACCGTCAGCTGGAAGGCCGCATACAAGTGAGCAGCGTGTCGATCGAAGTACCACATTCAGAATTTTGCGCTATACGAAATATACGTACATCATTACACACGAACACATACCAAACGCCCATCGCCGATTACCGACGAATACACTACAGTACATACAAGGTCTGTTGCTACTGAACCGATAGTCAAGATGTTCATCTATTTGAATTAAACTATATATATAGTATATATACATCTGTATAAAGAGAAGAATGAAGTATGCAGTTGTAGAGCGGTCGTACAGGTCGATGTATTTATGAAAAATAAAAATGAAGAAAATCCTTCAGATGAGAGGAATCCACTATATACGATCATCCTGAGAAAGTCGATGATGGTTAGATTTGTAACTGATTGTAGCAAAAGTTTAACAAACTTCTATTTTCAGTGCTAAAGAGAAAAAACGTATATATAGTGGAAGAAATACTGTGACTTCAGCTAACAAAAAACACATGAAGACTGTAATTAGTAACTGTTCTTATTAAATTATAATGAATATACAAACTTCTCCATATCTGAATATACGAATATCTCCATAAATTAAATATAACTAAGTGTTTTAACTCGTTGTACTGAGGACGATGGAAACAGCGGACATATTTGCCTCAGACTCATTTATTATGTATGTTTTGGCTGAATGAGGAAATTATTTTCATCTCGTGACTTTGGCCCAATGTTAGTAAGCGTCCATAGCGAAACGCGGTGCCCTCAGAAAATGCTCACTACAACGCTTCGTTGATCTATAGATCAAGGATATTCCTAGATCGACAATACTCTGTTCCGTTTTTATTCAAGCATTTCGTCTCCTTCAGCCATTTCGCTGAGACTCACCACTTCCAGCTGTCCCATTCCCTTCGTCTCTTTCTGAATAATCTCGTCGAGATGTCGGTAGTTTCCCGGATCGGTGAGAAAGACCATTTGAAGGTCTCCCTGAGCATCAATCTCATCCTGCTCAATGCTGGATGCTAAGGTTCGTAAACGGTTCCGGAGAACTTTCCCTGACGGTATGACGATACGAAGTTTCATTTGCGACCGCTCGATTGGAATCACTTCCTTCAGGATTCGGATGACCTCCAGTGCCTGCTGTTTGGCGGTCCGGTTCGGTTTCACGGAAAAGTGTATGTCCCTCATAGACTTCTCAATAATGGATAGAGGGTAGGGCCGCTTTGTCTCGGGGTCGACGGTTTTGTCGGCGACGATGTTGGCGATGTCCTTGAATGTTGACTCGAATTGGTTGTGCCGCTCCTTGTCGGACACCTGCAGTTCACCTTTAGTGAGGATTTCCTCACAGATCTTGGTTTGGTCCTTGCTGCCGAAGCACTTGACGAGGTCGTCCTTCTTGGCAACCTAAATATAGATAGGCAAAAGATCTTTTTAAATGGCGGCATAAATCGATTAATGTGCGTACAGTGTTTACTCCTCATGTCTCCAAAGTGTTGAATAATTTACGACTTTGTTGGTAACGAAAAAAACTAAACACCTGGTTGATACTTTCTATGAAGCAAAATAGTCTGGAGTTTGAGAATTGACTTTTTTTAAGCAAAGCAGTTTAAGACCAAAGCAAAGCTAACTAATACAATTTCCCTGGCTAACTACCCTGGAATATCGTGTTTTTAAAATCTTATAGTTTTGACGTTTGAAAATTTGAGATTTGACTGGTAGCGAGAGATTCAGTTGCAGAAGATGCATTAAATATATACCGTGCTGGTTTACTTTTACAAAGTATAATGGATACTTTTTGCGGTTGATTCCTAGTTCTTTCAAGTACAAAATTTTTGATGTGATGACACACTCACATACACACAAACCATTTTATATAAGCTGTTAATTAAAACAAACGATCTATCTTTAATTTGCTATGTACGCTTATCGGTACTAATATCTTTTGAAAACAGCTCTACATGGTAGTCGAGCCCTCACGCACACATATTTCAAAAAAGCTTCGTGATCTTCACTTGCCAATGGAAATAATTAGGATTAACGGAGAAACTAATAACGATCATCAACGCATATTCAAACGACGGCTATAATGATTCGGTCTATGCCCAGGAAACAACCGTTTCCTTCATCTTTGCCTTGACCACCCCAAAAAACTATGTCTGATGTGGATGTCCGTATGTGCAGCTGTGACTTGCACATTTCTAATTCAGGACAAAATGAAGCGTATCTGTTCGCATGCGATTCGGGAGTAACACGCACAGATCGTCAAACTGCTTCGCAAATAGATGAAGTGAAATCTATCACTTTTTCGAATTGGGCCCAATACAGAATACTAGTTCATGCCATAGACACCTGTCCCTTGGAGACGTTCGTGTAGACGACGTGCATCTGGAGAACTTCGTCGAGGTCCTTTTCTACTCTATTTCGCCATGAGACAACTTTATTTTTGTAGCAGGCGATCTCAAATCGTTTACCGCCTTTCTTCAGCCGGACGACGGCCACGTTCGTCAGACGAACCTGGTTCGTTGGTGTGAATATTTTGCTCATTTTTGCATGTTGCAACTAGCCACCTAAATCGTTAAATTGCCAGTCGAATCGGCGTAATATATCCACAGAGAACGGCGTCCAAAATTCACATAATGTCATCCGAATTTGACACTTTGAAAAACAGATCGTAGGTGCTTCCCTGCACGGCGATTTTCGAATAACAAAACGTGTTGCGTGCGGTGGATACGAATTCGACATTGTACGCAGTAGTCTGCATCGGGCACATTTGAAAATGGCGCGCTTCTCGTGGAGTCCAAAGGCCCGCTCAAAGCGTAAACATTTTGTGTTTTGGAAACTTTTGTGGCAGAGACTTGCGAAGCTTTTGTGTGTGACAGATGCAGTTCGGTACGAGAGCATGCGTGTCATAGCTCAAATCAGGGTCAGAGCCGCGATCTAAGGTGAGCAAATCCGCTTTAGCGTAGAACATGCTATCGAAAACCGGGTGTAGCCGACGATGTACTTTTATTATCAGCTGCGCGCAGAACTTCCTTTGCCAACAAGTTATGTAACATGTGGAATACAAAATTAGTTAGCCTATAAGTTTTTCTACTATGATCACTATGCCGACAGAAAATCGTCTGCGGACGAACCTTTGTGAAGCGTTGTCATTATTGCTGGACGCTGTGAACCTATTTCGAGCACCCGAAACCGCCGAAGCAGATTCTTCCTTATCGTATTTTCAACACCGGACACTCTCCGTTCCGCCAGTCGCATCTTTGTTTACCAGCGTTATTGCTACCAGCCAGGAGTTTCGTTTCGGCGTTGCTCGTATTGACGTCATAGTTGTCCATTTGACATTGGTGCTCCTGTCTGCAGCACTACTGTGCTTGATCTGTTTAAACTACCAGCATGCTTCGAGTTCCCAGCCTGCTCCAAACTGCCGCCTTGGCCTCGAAGGTGGCCCGGGCAACGAGCGTCCGGCTGCTCAACTTGCACGAGTACCAGTCGAAGCAATTGATGGCAGACGGCGGTGTGACGGTGCAGCGTTTCAAGGTGGCGGATACGATCGCCCAGGCGCGCGACATCGCGCAGAGCACGAAGTATGAGGAGTTCGTGGTGAAAGCGCAGGTCCTAGCCGGCGGGCGGGGGAAGGGCACGTTCAATTCGGGTTTGCACGGCGGAGTCAAGCTGACCAAAAGCCCCGACCAGGTGGTCGAGTTCGTCGAGAAGATGCTCGGATACAAGCTCGTTACAAAACAGACGACGAAGAACGGCGTGCTCGTGAAGAAGGTGATGATCGCCGAGGCGCTAGATATCAAGCGGGAGACTTATCTTGCGATTCTCATGGACCGTACCTACAACGGGCCGGTGGTGGTGGCATCGCCCGCCGGTGGAGTCGACATCGAGGAGGTTGCCGAGAAAAATCCGGAACTCATCTACAAGGAGCCGATCAGCATTACGAACGGCATTCGCGACGACCAGGCGATCAAGATTGCAAGAAACTTGCAGTTCCAGGGCGACAACGTGAAAGAAGCTGCCGAACAGATCAAGAAGCTGTATGCCGTGTTCCGCAAAGTGGATGCGACAATGGTAGAGATTAATCCATTCGGGGAGACGCCTGACGGTCGGGTGGTGTGCTTCGATGCGAAAATCAACTTTGATGATAACGCCCAGTTCCGGCAGAAAGAGATCTTCGCACAGGAAGACCACACCGAGAGCGATCCGCGCGAAGTTGAGGCCGCCAAGTGGAACTTGAACTACATCGGCATGGACGGCAACATCGCTTGTTTGGTCAATGGAGCTGGCCTGGCCATGGCTACGATGGACATCATTAAACTGCACGGCGGTAACCCTGCCAACTTCCTCGACGTCGGCGGTTCCGTCGGCGAGGAACAGGTGACCGAGGCGTTCCGTATCCTCACGCAGGACCAGAAGGTCAAAGCGATTCTCGTCAACGTCTTCGGCGGCATCGTCAATTGTGCCACGATTGCCAACGGTATCATTAACGCCTGCAAGAAGATTTCTCTCAATGTTCCGCTCGTTGTCCGCCTCGAAGGGACGAACGTCGACGCCGCAAAGGAACTGCTGGCCAACTCGGGCCTGCCGATCCATTCGGCCAACGACCTGGACGACGCTGCCATTAAGGCGGTCGCCAGCTCACGCGGTTAAGCTCGCCGATGCGAACGCCGTACTGGGTCAGCTCCTTTCAAAGTCGATATTGATTGGCAAATCATGGTTTGACCGTGGTTCGTTATGAGGCAATCAGATGGCCAAACGACAAGCGACAATAGGGTACCTGACTTGTTTCGTATTGAATTAAGTACTTTAGAGTGTCGCTCGTACCAGATAGGTAATGAGGTGTACGCATTGTTGTTGTCATTATGTGGCAGTTGACAGCTGTATCGAGACGATGGCGAGTGGCTCTCCGCAAATAGCAGGTTCATCTCTTTAGGCGAATGTTTAACGCAACAGACCAGACCAGAGTCAATGGAGAAGGTGTTGCGACATTGGCGCCTTCCATCGTGGCAGTGGTATCTATTTTATTCGTTCGAGGGACGATGGGTGAGGGTGGGTAAAAATAATGTAAATGAAGTGGAGAACAAGAACCTGGCCATATCAATATTATTTTAAATACCAAAATGATATTTTTTTAAGAACATACAAAATATACAGACAACAGAACTGTTTGTATAAGACGGCTTATAGCGTCGAACGACCATAAAAGCTGCAATAAAGTGAACTTATGCTATGTATATAAAGTTAAACGAGTCGGTGCACTTATTAATCATCAAAAAAACTGAAGCATAGCAATCTGAGAAAAAGAAACTGTTAAAAAACTGAAGCATAGCAATCTACTGATAGGGTCTGCACAGAATGCTTCAAGCCGCTAATAATCCGAGCCGATTTTTTAATATATACGCGCTTTGGAGACCTCAAAGTTCATATCTTTTGGTCATGACCCGTTTCTCACAAAAACTGTCTCCGACAATATTAACAATTACTATAGAGAATATTATGGCACAAAGAAGAAATTTCGCGGGCGAAATATAGCGGCGAGGCGAGACAATCGTGTTAACGAAATTACAGCTAAGCGGTGCTTATAGAGAGGAAGGGAGATACGAAGATGATTAGAGCATCGCAAGCAAATGGGAGGGTCAGTCCCGTGCATAGTCTCCGATCCCAAATAAACTCCCATCGACAGGGGCCTGTTGGCTTAGAGAGGTCAATCGCTAAAACAGGACGTTACAGCGGCGGATGGCCGAATGCTTCCGCCTCGTGATGCGGAGGCTGGTGTACACAAGCTGCCAGTCAATATAATGCACTGTACGCTCGTAGAATATTTATCGGCAGCTCGCTGCAGCCCCCGAACCCGTATCTGTATTCTGTATAGCAGATATTGGGAGATTGGATTGGATGTATCTGTGTGTGCGTGTTCTGCTGCTCGAGCCTCATTGCTTCTCACACAGGTTAAGCGAATATCTGAAAGCATCGCGCGGAAATTTCCTCGAATATCTTTTTACTTGTTTGTGCTTGCACTTTGTCCTTTAAGCATCATCAAACCAAACATACGTCAGTATAGACGGAGTAGCAAGTATAAATAGAGATTAATGTAATGATATTGTGTCCGTCGTTCATATACGAAGCAAATTCGTGAAAATCTGTTGCCCGTTAGATAAGTGAATAAGTAAAGAACGTTGATAGGGTAACACAGCAACGATTGTAATAGAACTGAGATATCAGCATCGTAATCGTGTTATGGACCTTCTCTTAAACCTGGTAAACCTTCAAATCTATGAATTGAAAATTTGACATCAGTCGAATAAGTTCTGTCTCAGTGCGAACCGACCTGCGTATGTAGGTTCGCGTACGAACCCAAAAGGAAAGGAAATGGGCTTTTTTTAAGAGAGAATATATTCTACGACATATTCCTGAACCACAAAACGACCTACAAGTCCAACATTATATATGCATTTGTTTCTGGCGTTCCCTCAAAACAACGGGCGGTGAGGTTTTTTAATATTGAAAATATTTCTGTCGATAATTTCACGGCGCAGGGCTGAGTTTCGGCAGTCCAGGATCATAGTTTAATCGACTGGCCAGACAGATGCCGCAACCATAAAATGCCTTGAGTGACGCAAATCCATGTCTAAAATTGATCGTCTTAAATGGTAGTGCACCGCTTGCCATAATGTACACCATTCCAGAACGCAGTTTCTGTCCTAATCCTTTACAAAGTCTGCAAAATTGTCACTCGACGTCTGCCCTGCTTTTTGGTTTTATCCAAATCGACGTACAGCCACCCGTGACTTTAAGTCTTGAATAACATTGGCAAGAGTGAAACAAAAAGAAAGCGCCGGTCTCTGGCAAAATCCATTATAGACCATCGGTGGATGATAGCAGTATTGTCAGCCTGAGACGACTTCCTTTTGTCGTCCAACAATGGGCGAGCCATACTTTGATCCAGCAAATGTGTGCAATGCTGACGAGTGCACTGCTTGCTGCTGTTGCACGATCGTTACTGGCACTCTACGAAGTAGAGTGTATTCGCGCGGGCATTTCGTTCATCGTCAGTTGCTTCGATAGGCTGTATTTTCGACGAACGGGCCGCTTGAAACTCCAATACATTGGTGTCAGGTGTTCGTCCACATAGGTAGTGTAGCTTCAGTTCTTGTCCGTTTTCTCGTCAGGATGCATTCAGACAAGATAAAAGCAAATATTCATTTTCAAGTAAAAAAATGCTGCTATAGGATATGGCAGGTGCAGACA
>MNPL01026299.1:896-11176 GCA_002081605.1 Tropilaelaps mercedesae
TTAGCTTAGCCGACGGCACGTTTGGGCATCGGCTGAAATACAAATAGCTCAAGCATAAAAATACGGGCACCATAAATACTTATGAAGTAGGGGTTGTGGTGTTGTTTACGGGGACAAAACGTTCAGAAGACAATCGACGTTTGTTGTTCTTAGGTTAGACTAAACCTATTTAATGCAGTCGTCGTATTGACAGTGCTGTATCCCTCTTTCCCCGACAAGATTTCTCCTAACAAACTCTTTTGTTCTCCTGGAAGCATATTACCAAAAAAATTAGGTAAACATTTTGGGCAATGGTCTATGAAGCTCGGATCAGCCCTCTTCTTAAAAAGCCAATTTATATATATATACATGGCGTTTTTAGCGGCTGTTACTCGGAATATTACTGTGACTAAAGGACGCTCAGCAGTGAATGCAGACATATTCAATGATTTCAAACGAATTCATGTATCTATCAGATTGCCAAGCTACGCTAATAGCCCGACGCATAAATTTCTATTTTAGAAGTTAAAAGTCCAATTAATAGCTTGAGATTACTCCAGATACGATATGAAGGAATTTCTCAGCTTATATTTTCTGAATCGACTTCGTCAAGGTTAAAAATGTAAAAGTGTAACACGTAGATTTTCTCTTAAAGGTAAAGTCAATCAAGTAAACACTCAATTTTAAGATTATTCCACTTTAAGCCAGAGCACATAGGGCTGTACCTTTAAAACGGAGTTCGCATACTTTAAACTCCGGAAAATAGGAAACCTATAAACTAGCATTTGTGCGCAGGAGATGTGTCATTTTAATAACGTCGTAATCAGGCCTTAGTCGAATTAGTAATTAACCTCGACAAAATAAACGTAAACTAGCATCTATTTTATTCAGACATTTTTATATCTCTCTAATCATATACAATTCTGCATTTTCTTCCAAGCTTGAGCGGCATAGTGTCGAAGGTCGATTGGCTCGTGCAAGCAGACCGAGCGAATAGTAGAAGAGAAGACTTTCGAGGCATTTTACTGCAGGACTTCGTCGTCTTCAGGCGCCTTCAACCCCTCTGTCATACTCCTCTGCCCATTGCCGCGTCCTACCAGACACGAGCTGCAAACCCTGTCCTGAGGCCATCTGATGATGGCGATTTACCTGAAGCGCTTGGTCCACCCTAGACATTCCATACAAACATACATACATCGTCCCTCGTACTGACATACTGAGGTGGATAGAAATGCCATTTTATCCATATCCTCAATGTACAGGAAAGATCAGGGGGAGAGAGAAGCCGTGGCCTTGCTTCTGCTAGCGAAACTACGGGTCTTTACAATCGCGCGTGCTTAGCTGTGAGGCAGCCTCGCAATAGACCAGGAACACCGTGGTGTGGCAGTGGTAGTATTAGTAGAAATAGCTTGCTGCTCATATAAAACGATGCATCATGGGAGCAACGGAGGTGTGCAAATCTGCGAAGAGCCATTTGTGGGTGAAACGCTTGCACGAACGCTACATAGATGAGTTAGCTTTAACGCAGAGAAATAAATGGCGAATGATTCATGGCACACACTTGAACGAAGATATGCTTTCCGCGTAAAGTTTTTTTGCGTATCGCCGGTCCTTACCTGGGTAAGCCCGATGCTTCGACACAGGTAAATCAACTTTTCTTGCCTATGGGGGTTTTGGGTAATGCTGGTAGCAGCAGCACGTCACCATAACCAGTCAGTGACCCTGTGTTCCCCAATCCTTGGGTTCAGTACCCGGTAATACATTTTTTCGATAAAGTTAATCAATCTGTGAATGATCAACCTACATACATCCATTATTTTGTATTTTTTTAACCTTATAGTTTGTTTTTAAATGATTTTGAGCAATGTCGGCTCTAGATGCCATAGGATGAGGCAGTTAGAAAACGTGTAAGTAAAATGGCGGTGAATATGTAATACCTTATGTGACACAAGGGATAGGATCAATTTTACAAAAAGCACGTCTAATCGTTTATAAGGAAATGAGAAAGATTTCAGAACACTGAATTGATTTTCACGCCACAGATAATAATGATAATAATAATAAGCCATTTTAGTTGGATTTATTATAATTATTAGTCTATAGCCTACCCACGAGTGCTAATAACGTTAAAAATTATCACATAGAGTTTTGCTACGGAGTACTGCTGAATACCTACATAAATTATGTGTAACTCATTAATAAGGAATAGTTTCAAAACACAGATATATATACACAGATAAGACAGACACGTAGTCGTACGTAGGTCTGTCAGTTTAAGTGAGGAGAGAGTTTAACTGAGGAAAGCAAAGGCACTGATGGAAATTCATGTTCGTTTAGACATAGAGGGTAGGGGGTAGAGTATAAAGTAAAATAATCTCGAAAAGTCTCAAATTTGATCATATATTTATTGTAGACCACAATTTGAATTGAGAAAGACGCTGGGAATGTATTTCGTATTTTATAGATGGCTATGAATAAAGGGTCACCGGTCGCGCTCGATTGGTAGATGAGGTGGGATGTCTATTTTGTCCAGTTTACAATTTTTGGGCTGTTAAGTGCAGGTGTTCGCTTCCTTGGTGGTGCCTGTAGGTAGCTTAATTCTATTTTAAAACTCGTCTATGGATTCGGCCGATGGCTGACCTTGCTACCCCAGCAACCTCCATAATTTGGAGCTAAATAAGGTAACTGGATTTTGCTCTTCTGTGGCAGTATTAAGCGTATTGGATCGTATCTCTTACTGGAGCGGTGTAATGAGTATTGCATGGATATGTCTATGCAAAAGAATTATTCACAGCGACAACATACACTCCTTGATTTACTAAAATGTAGATTAGCTACCATATAGAACATCCATCTAGTTTGTCGCAATTCTGAACCGCGTTTTTATGCTGCTGTAAAAGAACGATGTTGCAATTCATGCTAATGTAGATTCATAGTCTCAATACATTGCCTCGTAACTACTTAGTGAGGTTGTATACCATTTGGAGTTCCAAGATTGACTTTGTTTGTCTTTGTTCTCTTCTAAATTTATTTGTTGTGAGCCACTTGGTTTAGACTCTTTTCGAGAATAGGCACTCCAGTAACTAGTTACACATGCAGACATATGCTACAGTAATAAGATTTTTGTTTGGTGAACAAAAAAGGCAGTAAATTCTTTATTTGGGCAACTAAAAAAAGTACTATTATTATTTTGGAGTCGCCCTACCACCAAACTTAGCACAAGTGGTCAATCTAATTTACTAATGGTTTTCTGAGATCTTACCAGTTAGTACCTTCAATCTAGATTTACAATTTTTACGTCACAGTCTTTTAACAGTTTCGCATATCAATCACGACTGATGATTTATTCCGTTAAATAAGGATTGTTAGCAAAATGCTAATTTCGGATTTCCCAATTACATTGTGTTCTGAGGCTGAAGGTGGAAACTTACAACGTAAAAAATTAAAATACGTATGTATGTTGAGATGCATGTGAGAGACTGAACTATATACATCCTTTAAATTTATGTGAGAGTTGAATGACATTTGTTTCATATACTGTTATAATGGAGGGTGCATGGTACACAGCATTTTGCATTACTTATCCTTACCTAAAGCTGGTCCGTATTATTAATTTTTGTTAAGCGTTCTGGTAAAAGTCGAATGGTGGTTTGATTGTTTTTCATATTGTTCATGAGAACGTGTGAGAGGTCACAGCTGTTCTCCCCTTCAGTTCTTCTTTGGGATCTTTGTGAGATGCCGGGAACTCGTCGAGGAAAGCACTTGATAGCTTCGAAGGATGGGACTGAGTTTTCTAGATGCTGACAGCGCACGATGTTTGATCTGAAACGCTTTCGAGGAATTCGATCACAAAACACATTGTTTTTAATGTTCGCGGTTTAGTAGTTTGAGGTTATACCTCATACAATTGATGTAGTTATTTAAAGAACCGACACGTCCTTATAAGATTTTTAAAGCGTTCAATACAATGCATTGGATAATCAGGTTATTAAAAATCAGTGGGTCCTATCGGTGAGTCGGTTTTTCGGTTAGCAGAGGTGGTCGTATTTTCTATATGGAAACGAATTTTGATAAACGTAGTTTGAGTATAACTACTCACAACTGTCGGTCCTATAAAGAACAATAACTTTTGTTCCCTTTTCTAAGGTCTTATCAAAAAATGGGCCCCCTCGAATATTTATTTAGTCGCAAATGTCGAGGAATGAGAACAAAACTGTAGCTTTGCCATTTGAAGTAATACACGGTCAAATAATTTACATTGAATCAACAAGACTGTTACTTATCAGTCAGAACATGCATGCCCCACATAAAATGATCAGTAAAAATCTAAGATTTTTAATGCTGTTTTTAAATAAACTTTTTTTAATAATCACACTTAAAATGATTTCAAATGCTTTATATTTTCATTGATAATCATGTATATGTGTATTTTAGATTTTATAAACATGCTCCACAGTGTTTATGGAAATAAATTCACAAAAAAATATATAGGTGGCATGGCAGACATGAGCGTCCGGTGAAAAGGGGCTATGTTTATCTGGCGTGTTTACCTGCGTGCCTACGCGGACGTGAAACGGGATTGTTTTTTGGCGAGCTTACGCTGGTGTAGTGCATACTGCTATCATTACTACACTTTATACCTTGTCTGGAAAAAAAGACATTCTGTAGACTTCTGCGCAGCTCGGCTCACCCCTCTAGCGGAAAATAGCCAATAGAATAACAGTCAAACAAATCTTCTATTTATGCACTTGAGCTTGAGCACGAGCACTTACTTTTATTCTAAAACGCGATTCTGTTGTCTAACAAAGGTCACAACACGCTCTACTGGGCTGCACTTTTCTAATTTACCTGTCTAGCCATCCATCCGTCTATCCACACATACATACTGTAAACCTCGTGATAGAGTCTGTAGATGTCTTCGCGGTGTGATCGTCGTTAGTTTTATCGAATATTAAACAAGGGGATGCAAGGCATGTAAAGATTTTCGGAACAAACCATGTGCTTGTTTGGTGTGCTGTAATTAGAAACAATCTGTAAGAAGAAAAGCGATAACAAGAAAAAGACGAGTCATATATAGGATTAGGGACGAGCAGAAACAGACTATTATGAATATTATACATTTATCTATATGAAACATTATACTCGACTGTCACTACCTGCTGTCGAAACAGTTATCGCAGCTGGTATACACTTGAGTAACGCCCCCAATATTAAGTACGTGATGCACGGTAATATCTCGAAGCGGAACTATGAAAGCTAAAATAGTATTTTCGCTGGTCGATACACGTGCCCGTAGAAAGCTGCATACATATTTGAGCACAAATATATTTTTTCGATAAAGTTATGTGCTTAATCTACGGCACCCACTTTGCGGTAAAAGTCGACATAAATTGTTAAGCGAGTGTTTGCAACGAGGTGCCTCTGTACCAGCCGCTTTCCGAATATGGCGATTAGATAGACAAAAAGCGAAGCAGACTTTCTGCTCGGATGGATTTCGTCCCCGCATGGTACACCTAACGTGGTGTTGTGCGGGTATGAGACTATTATTGAGAGACCTGGATGTGGGAGCAGTACCGGGGGTTGTTAGCCGAGTGAGAGAAAGAAACAACTTTTAGAGGGCAAACATTCAAACACAGTAATGCAGCACCCGCTGGCGTGAGCGGAAGCTGCGTTAAGGCCTTTCCCTTGCCTTCCGCTTAACCTCTATTATGTATTACAACGTCAACCAACTCTTGCTTGGTGCTTGGCCCAAAGCTGGTGGTGTTATATTTTATGTATTCACTAACAGTGCTCACTGACAGGCCACCTACCATGAGTTTTGCCCCCATCTTACTGGTCTCGTGAGGTGTGTATGCGAGTGTATGTCGATGGTGGAGGCCCGTCATGTTGCTCTTTTCTAGGCAACTCTCTTTACCACTTTGTCTTTGTTCGAAAGTTTTAAAATGAGTGCATGGCCCATCGACTAGTAAGTCGGGTTCCACTTATTGAATGTTATCAATTTAATAAAATAATAATTTTGCAAATAGAAATTTAAACCAACGTCTATTTACACAACCAATATTTTATTTAGATTAAAACAGTTTATACCGATGACGCTAGAGGTGTATTTGGCAAAACAACATGCTATAACACGAAATAAATACGTTCTCACTCTTGCGATGCAGATTTGACCGCATCATTGTCTATATAACTTGAGCATAATTTTTCTGACATACCTTTTAGCCGCAATGTTTCTTCTAAATGAATTTTCGTCTCATGGAAGCTGGTCGTTTTATTCATTTAGGTTACTTTTATAGCAGAATAACAACATACGAAAAAATTGGAATTAAAGTATAATATCTAAATCGTTGACTCAAATCCACCATTCACCCCTTTTATAATTCATGTTGGCCTTGCATTGATCGCTTAAACTACTCCTCTGCTCGTTCAGGTTTTTCCACGGCTCCATGTCATTCCTCAACTTGTGTATAATGGAATTTATGGGGGGAATATTTTAATAACCAGGGCTTCCGTATCCCCCGCATTTCCTTCACCTTAGTTCACATCACTCATCTATCGGCCAATGGCCGAATTCCTCTACCGCAGCTACCAATGCTGCCAAGTGTTTGGTCGATCGCTTTCGTTGCTGGGCTGGTCGGCGGCGCTATGACCGGACGCGAAACGGCACGGAAAGATGAGGCAAGAAGGGAACCGGCGACGAAGGTTCTCGACGCAGGAGCACTGCGATATGGCTCTCGGGTCCTCCCTTGGATCCCCCTACGTTGAGTCGGCGAAGGTGCTTGCTCGGCTTTGACGTGGGAGTGTTGTGTTGTGTGTACGCTGACCCGAGAACGAAAACGACGAAAGGTGATGGTGGGTGGTGGCGTGAGTTGGTCGGTTGCATCGAATTATCTTGAAGGAACGCAGGAACCAAGGAGGGAAGAAAGTACTCGTTGCGCTCTACTCTCACGTACGACTGGACGGACGGACCGGCTCAGATGGGCTCTTTGGCGGTTGGAGCTGCAAGTTGGAGAATGGGTCGAACGAGGAAAGGGGTTGGGTACTGTGGGACTGCAATGCTGAGGGCTATGCAGGGCTGCTGATGGCTTCGTTAGACGCCAGACCAGGCGACGCAGGAAGTTAAGCCTGCGAATGCTGGACGGTGCCGAGGAGGTAACGGCGGCATCGGCGACGGCCTCGGTGGCTGTGGCGGCGGTAGCGGGAAATCGAAAAGGAATTTCAATACTCCCCATTCCGCTTCTTCCAAGCCAGCGTTACCCCGGCTGCCCGTGACCCGCCACCCTTCATTCTTTGCACCACACACTCACCTATACGATCCGGCACTCAGGAGCACACCACCCGACAGCCAAAATGTCCCTCTCATTTCACACAAATACGCACACGCACAGGAATACTGTCGAGGGGCCGAAGCGATGAACAAGTACAGGCCAAGCAGGCAAGCAGGCTCACCTGGCGGGTGCCAGTAAAACCGGAGAGAGGCGACCCACGCTCTCGTTGGTGGCGGCGGACGCTGGACAGCGGATGGTGGCATCGGAGGTCCCTTTGGTCCTTAAATCATTTCAAACGTTGACTTCGGTGGGGTTGCCGGTGGATTGAACTAACCGTAGAGGCGACTGCACGGCTGTACAAGAAAAAGGGCTTGCCGATGGTGGTCGAGCTGAGTTGAGTTGACCCCGCAAGGCTTTACAAGACAGTGCAGAGAGATTTTGGAGGCAATGGATCTTTGCGTCGGAGGCGCAGACGTTTTGATAGCCGATGGGATCCATCTTCTCCGATGTCCGTATGGCGTCCCTATCCGATCACAGCCATCTCGACCCACGGCCATACCAGCAGCTTCTAACCCACCCCACCCCGCCGAATCTGACAAAGAGAGAAATAATGGACGACCAGACAGGACGACTACGACTTCAGCGACGATAACAACAACGACAACAGAAGGAAGCGTAGGGCCCTAGAGGGCTCGTCGAGTCGACGGGAAAACTTGTGGACAGAAACAGGGCAAAGACCTCAGGCGAAATTCGAGCTGGCAGAGAGAATGTTCTACTAACTCTAGCTGCAATATATACGTGTGTATACTGCCGATCATTTGGAACCAAATACGTGAATCAAGGTGGGATAATGCCACTGGCAATCAAAAACAGCTGAAAGCAGTAGACACTACGATGCGATGCAGTACCATTATGCCCACTCAGTTACGCTAATTGTAACTATTCAAATAAGCAACGTTTATCTTGGACAACTTAATCCCGCGTTTACTAGAAGTAGACGATGAATATGGAGAGATCAAATGCAAAAAGAGAGAGAAGCTAATCACAAATGGCAGGATTGTCTGCTATAGCTGCACTTACTGATGATGTCTAAATAACCTAATTCTTTGTTATTTACCTTTGTTGCTTCGATGTTGGGACGATAAAGATGTCGCCAGTTTTTGAGCTCACTTGTTAGGCTACTGCAACATTGTAACAGCCTCAGCGTTTAGATTGCCGGATTGACATCTCTCTAACATCCAATTTATCGATGGAGGTGGTATTTTCTGTTACTTTGATTGGGTTACCCTAATCCATGACTTGAACGTTTTGTCGTTGTTCTTGTTTTCTGGACCCCATCCAAGTTGCCTTCAGCTATTGTGCCATGTTGATGTTACCCGCACTCAGAGATACCCCAACACGATGTCTTACTAAACGTAAGCCCATTACAACGCAGAGGGACCTCCAACGGTTTAAGGTGTTATTGCGGTGGGGAGGTAGGATCTGTCTCTTGACTGCCAATTTACTACCCTTGTGTGATCTCCTTGATGGTAATATGTAAAGACGTTGAAGTAGACTTCGATACTTTCATTGTACGGTTTTTTTTCACCCGTTGAAAGGTGCGGACAGACGAAGGAGCTCTTTGATATGCGGACGCCAAAAGCACTGTGACGGCAACTATGTCGGGCAAAAGTGACTGAGGTACAGCGAGACGATTTGGAGTGGCCAAAAGGTTCTGGGTTTGCTGGATGGCAGTAAATGCAAGCGCCGCCTGGTTCGTTGGCTGGCCGCTTTATCTCGGCAGTTAAAGAATGGTCGAGCTGAGAGCACTAGGGAAAGGGTGATTTCGGCCGCTCTCATTGGAATTACGAGGCTGACACGGGTAGGTAATGGCTGAGTGTGTCCTAAGAGAGGACTAACATAAATTGGTGGTGCCATGGCTGAAAGGTACTGAGGGAAATGGGCAGAGGGTTGTATATGGAATGTATTTGTTTAAGTGGATACTACTATGCAAACAACTGGTTGAGTATCAGCCCAATTTGTGATATTTTGTTGATTTGATCAAGTTCCACATATAGTAAGTGAATAGGGGTATGCTGTCGTTTGCTTTTTGTGTGATCATTCATAGAGATGTTAAGCACGCGTACTACTCAGGTAGATAGGCTAGAGGAAAAGAGGACTCGCGTGTACTATAGGTGATTGTAGTAGCTCCTTTGACGTCATAATTTCGTGCGTAGGGGCTGATGGTGGGTGAGAGAAATGTACACATTGTAGAGTTTAGGCGATTTTTAAAAGCATAAAATATTGTGCCTCGAGCAAATTTAATTATCGCATAATTTGCTATGTATATATATACATATATGTTGTAGACAGATATCATATGTATGTAATCTTGTTTTTATAGACAATTCATAAATTACTCATGTATAATTGATTTAATATATGAAATATTGTTTTTGATTTTATCATTGGTAGCAAAGTTCTCTGAACTAATATGTTTTCAGCAGCATTTCACAGAACTTAAGTGCCATTTCACTCATATTCACAATATATTCGAGTTAAACCATCAAGGTCACAGGTATGATCTAATAATAGTTTTAGGGCTGACCATCAGCCGCATTTAATGTAACGCTTTTGCATTACTTCGTAAGATGGATCCCATAAATATGCAATAGCAGAGATCGAACCTGTGCACATACGTCTTTTCCAGTCGCAAGGCGCATACGAATGCATGAAGCTACCGAGCTCGACCACTAGTGTGATCTAGAGTACAACAGTCGTCCCTGGCTCAGCATTTTCACCAGTGTCTGTAGGTTGAACGCCTCCTCAAAAACGAATCCGTCGTCGATGCTTGCTTGCTTTTAGTAGTTCTTTTTCTTCTGTAGATCGGTCAAAAGGGTACTAGCGCCAGCTGTATCAGTACCAGTTATCCATTGCATGACCGAACTTCATGGATAGTTTTCGTCAGCCGGTTAGCTTGGTGCCTGTCACGTATCTCAAGCTCTAAATATATATATATATATTTTAAATATATATATATATATATATATATAT
>MNPL01026313.1:5364-27561 GCA_002081605.1 Tropilaelaps mercedesae
CAAGCATTCCACAACTCGAGTTGCGCAAAAGCGAGCCATCTGACTGTGTCAGGGTCTACTAACTCTTTTGACCTTCATCAAAAATTATTTAAATGGTTTTTGAAAGTCGCGTCTCGGGATAGTTGTTTCGAGTGTATTGTCGCTATAAAGAACGCTTAATGCTCTGTAACCTGAATTACAACTAAAAAGTTAATTGAGCTATTAAAAGACTCGATAAGATATGCTAACATCGGGGTTAGCTAAAGAATGTTTGCTAAAGAATGCGGAAGCGCAGCTATTAGGGGCTGCAAATCAGAAAGTGCCTTTCGTCTCCAAATGATCTATTGGCTCTCTTCGACGGATGACTGTATGACGGAGGACCGCAAGGCGCATACGAATGCACCACGCCACCGAGCTCGACAGCTATTAAGGGCTGCAAATCAGAAAGTGCCTTTCGTCTCCAAATGATGACGATGAATGACGACTTCGACGGATGGCTGTATTATAGCGTTTTTTTTCGTAATTTACCTATGTGTTTATTCACTGCATATGGAGCTTTCAATAGACTCATAGAAGGTAGAACAGTAGGTATGTTAATCAGTATGAATTGTGTGGGAAGGGTTTGACCTCGATAATGGATTTTTTGCGGAAACCGACATTACTGTGTAACTGAGGAAAGATAGACCAGCGAGGTCTTGAAATATTTAAAGCCCATTCTCCGCATATGAAATTTTATGCAATATAATAGTCTTTCTTACAGAATGACTAAGGACGGGGAGGGTTTCTGTCCGAGAAAAAAGGATCATCAGAAAGGTGCTGAGTAATTTTCAATAAAATTGATTTAGTTTACTTAGGAATCTTGAAAAACAAACGTCAGGTTTCATACGTAACAGTGGTAAAACTTATATATATGTATCATCCAATGTACATATCATTCATCTACTACATTCATCATACTATGTATATATCATTCAATTTACATCGATGCGTCGACGCATGCACTGTCTCAATGAACTGCTTCTTGCATTGCTTACAGCAACCTTATGTACATAGTTACACATAGAAAAGTACGTTTCATTAGTAATGAGCGTCTTAAAGTTTTCAAGGAACTCAAGTTCAATTTAAAACAGGGCTTTAGGAAGTAAGTTCTCAAACACTACGAATATGTTTCGACTGCTGTCTTTTTTATGAAATATGCTTAGCATTTGCGATATAATACGTCGAGGCAGAAGGATCATCGACCGAATAGACTCCATCCATAGAATGTTCCATCAAAACAACCCACCGTTTGGACTAAAGTAGAGCAGTTTATGGACGTGTTATGTGTAAGAAAATGGAGACGTCCTGTGCACTAGATGCTATCAAAGTGTTTGTAAAAAAAAAAGAAAATAATGTAAGACTAAGAATTCAGGTAACGATTGAATTTAGATCAAAATTATACACATACAGGCACTCAAACAAAACAACTGTTAGATTCCCCATTGAATATAACACGCCGATTTGGTGTCAAGGGGTACTGCTTGTGAACGGATCTCGAACTGCCCAAAGCACTTTATTGGGAAAATGAAGATGGAAATATTCTCGCCAAGAAATTCGTAATTAACGAAGTTCGAGATTAATGGCTTATGGAAAAATATTCCTACATATGTAAAAATTTTATACAGGTCCACCAATGCACGGGTATGTGTTAGTGTAAACCGCCAATCGTAGTTGCGCAAATACTTACACAAAGAAGCGCAGACGCGAACTTCTCAGTACAGCGTGAAGGCAATACTGAGCCTCCCTAGATGATTCCAAACTTCGTTATTGAAAAGCCCTTACACCACTTTGCGTCCTAGAATATGAGAAACACTGATATTACACTACAAATTTGAGAGATGCCATTTCTAGTTATCACTATAATAAGCTTCACATTTGATATGAATAACGATTTGATTCCTTAGTCACAAAGTCACATAGAAGTTGGATTATTCATCGATCGTGACATAAACGACAGTGACAGTGAATGGTAGTTCTTTTTTTATAACAAACTCCTGAGTTTAACTTCTGGACAACTTACTCGATTATGTCCGTGGTAACGCAGACTTTACATTGACTTATGTAAATGATTTAAGCGGTGTGCTTGTCTTTACCCTAAGCTGTCTCTGTAACGCCGGTTTATCCTCTCATCTGTTGCAAAGGACTTGCTGAGATCTGCGTCTTAGATAGTTAAATCAAGCCTTGCTATCTATCGCATTCAGTCGGCCATCAAATTGCCCGAAAGCTTTCGAGAACATCAATGTTCGCAGATCCTTATTTAGGAGTTTACTCCGGTGTTTGCAAAGAGTCTGCAATTTAAGATGCCTGCATCATACAGAAGAACACCGTAACAGATAGTAACGGTTTTGCAGTCTTTTGCTGTATTGGCAGCCCATCAACGCGTCATTCAGGCCAGAGAGGCACGAGGAAACTCTGGGCACATCAAGGTAGTCTAGCTTATTTTTGGGTGGAGAAAACTAGTCGTCTATGCTGCGCTAGCAGAGAGCAAAAAGCAATGACAAGAGTTTCTCCTATGCAATGGTTAGATGGCACGAAGTGCTACCCTCTCCCACCGAAGCTGTAGAGGAGGGAGCAGGAAGGCCAGAAAAGTTTCGCCTGGACTATCGAAAGAATCTGTTAGAGCTGTCGAGAGGATGGTGGTTTAACCCGAAAATGGAGTGCGCATTGAACACGCCATAAATGTCGCAGCAGAGCCCATCGATGGTACCTAGAAGCCATCATTTAGCTGCAGCTAAAATGTGGGCCAATTTACAATAATAATTCAACTGCTCCTTTTCAGTAAACGGTTGAGTATTGCGGCTTAAAGGTAAATTCGGCATAGAATTTGTGATATCTGATTAGCTTGTTTTGCTGAATACCTCGAAAACAATTGAATCTAACCAAAAAAGTTAAGTTAGCAAACGACAGGTAGTATGCTATGTTTTGTTTTTTTCTTATTAACCGTGTCGCTATTATACGAGTGTACAATGCAATATCAATCTATTGCACCCACATTTACTGTTCGTATGATTCACATTACGGCATTCTTTAGCGAGGGTAACTTGTAATAGCATGAAAGAGCCAAAAATTCCATTGTTTAAATTGTACAGTTACCTTTAGAAATAAAACATGTACCTTTAATAGCTTCGCCAATGTAGATAAAATTAGATCATTTTTGACCCTCATTTAGCAAAAATAACAAGAGCACCTACTTTGCTGAGGCAGTGAAGCTATTTTACATAAAATCGAAAAGGCGCATATTTTTTATATTTATGCTTTTGATATCCGTAGCAAAATAAAGAATACGGAAGACGGAAAATTCATTGTTTAAGTTAATATTTAAAAAAATTGCTTGAATTAAAATTTTATAACATTTTTGAAATAGGCGAAATAACCTGTGACAGTAACACACTGCAGTAGTTCAGCAGTCGGTGAAAAAAGGCCTTGCCAAAGCTGAGTACTCGCTTCTCCCGCATGGCACCAATACACGATTCAATTACTGGGATTAGCTACTGTCGCTAAAATATAACCACACTAGAGGTAGCAGACTGTCACCACAATGGTATCTTTACATTATACAACATAGACACAGTAAAGGCATAGACACCACGAACAGACACCACGTACCGGCCTGCGTTTGTGTGCCGACTGAAGCGGTTTAATTTGAAATATGAAGAAGGAACTTATATTAAGTAATTATATTAAGGAAATTCTGTATATTTAAAAATTAAAAAAATTATTTTTATTAGTGTTAAAAAAAATCCGTTAACATAAAAAACTTGCTTCTTGATTCGTGCCACTCAGTCACTAAGTTATACAGTTGGTGAATACCAAAATACTTGAATCAAACACCCATTTGGATTCGCAAATCTGTTGCCTTCACTCGGGTCCAACTCTGCCTCTTTTTTCGCTAATCTTGAAAACCCACGAAAAAAATCTAAATTTTTTAGAAATAAGGTTTTTCATTAGCCAATTATCAAGCTAATGTGCGTGTCCTCTTGCTTATCACTATCTAACAAGAATGGTCACTGTCTACCGAACGCATATCTACTTGCGGATGATCTGCACTCTTGCAGATGATAGGCAAAAGAGAGGCGAAGGGCCAGGGTCGATCGATAACTAGATATCGTGGAATCTCCAAAGGACGCGTTTTATTAGAGGAAGGGAGAGCATACTGAAAAATACTGAATCTGTTTGAGACAAATTGTTCACCGCTGTAAGCGACAGCATGTCGTCAAAGAAATATTATTTATATAAATTATGCCATTGACTTATTAGACATAGGTACAACTGTATGTAGTACTTCAATTTGATGTGTATACTTCCATTTTGCTTCAATCCGCCTGTAGCTTTTCGCAAAAGAGGTTTATCCTTAACTCAGTATATATGCAATTTGAAGTTATGGAGCAGAAGTTTCGAGTAAAAAGTACGATTGGTGCCTTTTGATACGTATTGACGTCTTTGAGCCCACTTTTCCCCCGAAACTTTTTCCATAAAAAAAGAGTAAATATATATGCCTAAGTAGATGATTTTGTCACAAACATACCAGCGGAAATATATATATATATATATATATATATATAAATATATATGTACACCTTTTGTCTTAGGTTTCTACGCATGTTAAAATAACCCACCTGATTGACCTCAACTTTTTAGGATTGACCATAAAAAATTACAAAAGCCAATATTTAACGTCTAACTGCTTTCGCATTACTTCGTAAAACGGACTCTTTAAAAGTAAGTAAACCAACGATTAGGACCTAATCAACAGCTTCTATAGCCTTTTCAATAGATTAATAACCTGAGTAATTCCACTACCCGTTAAATAATATTTTACAACGCAAACTGTTTTTTCTGTTTGCTCAGTTTCGATGAATTTGGATGATATATTTGATGTAAATTTTCATTTAGGGTTTATAATAGCCGCAGCTTTCAAGGCGCGGAAGTGTACGTGGTCCTACTCTTAGTTAAAAAACTATTTATTAATGCAATCGTAGTGCGTTCTACCCATGGAAAAGGCTCAACCTCATATCGGAAAATAATTATATATTTATTAAAACTTGAACACACTAAATATAATAAAAGGAAATTAACGGTGTATTACACATCTGCATAAAACAAAAAAAAGTTGTCAAAATATTCAGAAAAGCTAACGGACTAACTTCAAAAATCACAAATTGCAGGGTAGCAGATAAATGTGGTTCATGAAGAGCTACTTAGGAAAATATGCAAGGAGCTACCAGTTTGTTCTAAACAAGGTGTGATGCGTGTGTTGGGTGCGTGCGCAGCGATCTGTGAGGATTACCTAGGAAACGCAGCCGGGTCTTTCTTAAAGTAATGCAGATCAATCTTTGACAGAGTGTCAAATAAACCGTAGGCAATCCATAAATTAAATTTGTTGTATCGAAAACAGCTTTCCATCATTTAGCATCACCGCATGTATGGTAAGAAGTATTTGCTGCCTCGGTCCATGGCACTACTATTTTACGTTAAGGAAAGTAAACGCTGTCATCACGTCGCTCGTACAGGTATGAATCATTCGAATTAACAAGTTCTGTTCTAATTTAAGCAGGTTTTTTGTATGAATCACACTTCCGTAGGTAATCGTGCTGGATGCAAATATGTTACAAACATGTGTAGATATGCATAAAGAAATCTTGTGAATTCAAGAAAGGCGATTGCATAAAACAAAAGGCCACAACAGACAAAATCAGCTACATGGCCTCTTCTGTTCAGGCAAAGGGTCTCAGGCTGCCTTCGAAAAGTCCGTGCTCTGCAAAAGGCAGTTACGAAAGTCAGGAAGCCAAACGCCTCGTCTAAGTTCTTCCGGGAGCCAAACGGACACAGGGCAGGCAGAGGCCTTGCACGACCGCTTTCACTACGTTTGCCGAAGGAGGCTCCTGTTAACAGGGATCGCCACCGTCAGAGTATGGAGCAAGAGGAAAGGGCTTGGGAAAGCAGGCAATGAGAAGCAAGTTGCAAATGATAGCGTTGCTATGACAACAACCTGCGAAGGTTCTTTAAGTTAGGTTACTGCTTCAGGCTATGCATCGTAAGATCCCAGCTATCGACCAAAAGATATGTAGAAGGCACTCTGATTGGAATTGTCAATCGATTGATGTCCACTGTTTTGCTACAGCTGTAAGGCCGCGTCCAGAAGCACCAATCTTCTGGGAAAGTGTTGCGCCATTGCCGATTCCGAACTTCATGAAACTCTCCTAGTCCTGTCGAAGAGTGCGACAAAAGGTGGATATATATTGTGAACGCGCAAATAAAGAGCTGATAGCCGACTAACATACATTTTATATTTAAACCTTTTTTGGAGACGCCTAGTGGTATCTTCTAAAAGAAAACTCTAGTCGTATTGTATAAGCATATCATGCGTTTTCTCGCTTGATAGATTAAAGTAGTTTCAGAATGTATCCTTTACAAAGCCACAGCTGCTGACCTTTACTTTTCATGTGAGCGAAAGCCCTATGAGCAAATGAAACAAACCCTTTAGCGAATTTCATTAAGGTTACCCATGCGCGCAAGAACCGCAGAAGCGAAGTCCTCTTGGGCAGCTTGAAAGCGCAGGGACCTCCCCACAACCTTTTTCAGGGAAAGACCAAATCACTCCACTCCCTTTGCCTCAACCGTCGTGCTTCTCTGACCTACGTAGTCTCTAAATAGGAAACTATATTCTCTCTCACAAGCGTAGCTTCTTGAGATACGTTGGATAGGGTGTCCAGAACTGTCTCAGGCAGAACTTGTTTGCACGTATAACATATATTTGTAGGTGAGATATTGTTTCATGCATAACAGTATAGTATTTATAGAGGCAATTGAAATATCACATTGCAAATTTACTTCGCAGTAGAGTTTAGTCTAATATACATGCACAGAGCTAGATATGGATTGCTGTATCGTGATAGACATGTTTAGAAAATCAGAGTGAAGTATCTTTATAAAATGATACACATTTAGTAAATGCATGACAGGTTGACTGTCACGCGTGAGCGTAATGCGGGATTTCACTATATCATTATAATATGTTTCAAATACAAAAATTGTGCAACGAATTGGACACTTTCAGTTGAAGTTCAATTTTTTGATCAGGCATAGTTGGATCGTGTGTAGCGAAAGCTTAGAATGGTTGGTTCACTTTACGTTTAGCCTAGAGAGATTGAAACCATGTCAGGTGGGGGCACCGTCTTAGCCCAACCTCCGGGCTACCCAACTATCCCCACCGCCTCTTTCCTTATCGGCTTCCCCATAATAGGGATGGACGAAGAGGTGTGGTCTCGCCTCTTCCCTTGATCACAATGACGCAGGGTATTTGGGATGATAAATAGTAAGGACCTCAGAGAACTTCGCGCGAAGTGGCAGATTTCGCCCGGCTTTAGTCCAGATGAATGTCAGAAGAAAGGATATTATATAATACTTCGTAAAGGTATGTATCAATTTAACACATTTATTATGCTTCAAGTGAACCTATTTTATACACGAATGTACTCTCTGTTTAATTGTGAAAGTCTCTATGGAAAACTCTAGGTTCCAAACTCTTTAATTTGCAAGACATCCGTTACGAGTTTGGGAAATCATTGAGGGATTACATTAGGTTTCTGAAGTGTACTTATAAGCAACACTCACTGACACATCGCTCCGAGAATGTGTATAACCATTTAAATCGAAGTGAATATATAGGTCTTACGAGCCGACAAAATATATTTTTAGCGCTGGCCATCAACCAATATTAAACGCTCATGGTAGCGCTTTTTTCATACTTCGTAAGACGGGTCCATTAGATATAAATGTGCAAAGGGGATCGAACACGCGCACCTATGTGTCTTCTCCGATCTCAAGGCGTGCGCGTTAAGCCACAGCGCTTGACGTCGAGCCTGAGTTTGAGCTAAGGTCGTTGTGCACTGTTGCACCAGGATAAAGATGCAACACCAGCGTAAAACGCTCTTATGAGGCGATACATAGATACTTAGATATATACATAGATATTTACATAGATGTTTCACATGCTATAATGTGAAGAGGATTTGGTACTTTCAGCTGAAGGCTGATTTGGCCAGACGCAGCTGGATGATGTATAACAAGGGCTCGGATGGTTGGCTCATTGTACGTTAAGCTTAGAGACTTGAAACCTGGTCATATAAAGCACTATTTTGCTATAATGCCTTGACTACCCAACTAACCACACCACGTCCTTCTTTATTGGCTTTTCTACAAATCGACTAAGAAGTCTGGTTTCGCCTCTTCTATTGCTCAAAATGACGGAGGGTATATAACGCAATAAATCACAAAAATCTCAAAGAGATTGACGCGAAGTAGTAGATTGCATCAAACTCTGGCAATTGAACGAAATTGACTATAAGAGTTTAAAAGCACAGGAATAGAGTGCCCCGTGAAAATATTTATGAGTTGAACGTACATACTTCAAGAGCGCTTATTGTATCTGATGATGTCATTTGCACCACCGAATTAAAAGAATTTACTGGGAAAAATGGCTTCCAAGCTCCCCAGGCTGCCAGGCATCCGCTATCAGTTGCTAAACCGTAATTAGATTGTATATCGAAGAGGCCCGAATCGTTTAAGGTCTATGAGGAGCCTCTACGGGCATTCGCTGACATCTTGCTTGGACAACATGGGTGACCGTCCAAGTAAATATGGTTTCATGAGCTGCCAGGATATATTAAATACAACCTCAGGTAAAAGCCAACGTCGAATAATTGCATGGACGCTTATTTACTAATATTTAAAATTTGCTAGTAAAGATTTGCGTTATCCAATATTCCATATTATGAGTGAACGATGTATTACCATTAGTTTAAAAATTGAACCGTATTATGGAGATTTAATAATGAAAAGTTACGGAAGACGCATAATACAAAGTTTCCCATATAGCTGTTCTCCTTCAGTGTGGTTCTAAAAGCTTGTCTCAGTCAAAAATGAATTGTGATTGAATTTTTATGTGCTTCTTTTTTGATGACAAAACGACATTCTGCCTTAAACATGCATGCACTGTCTTAAAACACCATGCCAAAAAAAGACTGTCTTGAACATAGATGACTTTTACTATAGAAAATTTTTCCGCTCTACACAACCACAATTACTGGCCTCTGCTTATTATATGTCCGAGTTAGCTCATTAGCGTTCTAATCAATTACTCTGTACAATTTGCTATCAATGATAAAAACAAACTCCTTAACGGGTTTACATTCCTTTATGTGCGAATTCCAATGTCCGAAAAAAACTATATAAGCGAAGTCTTCTGGATAGCTTGAAGGGCTCAAAACCTTAGTCCAACTTTTTCCAAGAAAGGATAAGATCACTTGTTTCTTTTTTCAACCCTAGAGCTTCGCTGATCTGCGTGGTATTTTTTGAATGAGAAGCTATGTTCTTTATCATAAATGTGTTAACCGAGATGATAGAGTGCCTTTGACTGGTTCTTGTTATTTGTTCTAGATTATATATTTTTTTATTATTATATTTAGGCGAACTCTACTGACATGCGTAATAATATGTTATGTACAGACATAAATATAGCGCCACGTTGCAAAGTTTATTTCGCAGATTCATCTAAGGCTGTTGTTCTACGCCGTTGTAGATAAGACCTGTTGCATCAAGTCATATACAAGCGAATCGAGCTCGGTGGCTTGGTGCATTCGTTTGCGCCTTGCAGCTGAAGGTGACACGTATGTGTACGGGCTTCATACCTGCCATTGTACATTTACATTTATGGGGTCCGTCTTACGAAGTAATGCGACAAGCGGTATCGTGAACGTTAAATGTTAGCTAACGGTCAGCCCTAAAAATAGTGTTTAGAATTTTTCCTTACAGTCCCGAGCAATATGCCTGGCGAGATGGTATCGAAAGCATCGTTGGAGCTTGATTCACTCCTCAGGCCTGCAGGTTGATCACTTTAACCTAAGAGTTCTGTGAGACAGTATTATCATTGCCACCGTGGTACGAGAGACCACCAAGACGAACCAAGCCTTGTCTGTTCCAGCGTGCATCTTGCTTCCGATACCGTGATACGATCTAATCTCTCCGTTATTGGAGTACCCGCATAAGTTCGGCCTTAATCTCTTCCTTTCTCAAGAAACAGTCGATTCCCCATAAAGTCTGATCAGCGGTACGAGGGGAGTTTGCCGAGGAAAGTCACCCCGATCACCAAGTGACGCTATGCACTGCTGATTGTTTCGCCGGGGTTACTGATAAATTCTAGAGGGTCGCAATTTTTTAGAGCCAGTATGCTTTCCGCCAGGAGATTTGCAATCTCCTTGACGGAGAGGAATTGTAATGCCAGCTTTTCCAGCAGGGTAGCATCTGGCTTCGAGCCCTTCGTGACTAGTACACCTCTGACGCGCCGTGAGTTGGTAAAGTAGTCAGTTTGGTAGGCCGCGTGCATGATTGCACTCTTTGGCCACGTTTCCTCAATCATAGCCAGCTGACCATCAAGGGAAAAGTGGTCACTAGTATCTCGCCCAACCTCTTGACCTATTTTTCCTCCTCCATTTTCTCTAGGTTTTGTTTGCCCAGCTCCCTCTTGCATGTGGTGCAGATTAGACCTCCGCCGTTAGTCTAAGATGCCTTTGCCACCTGTATGCTGTGATTGTCCACGCTGTCTTTCGTTTTTAGGAGAGTCGGTCCTTACAGGAGTGGTTCCGTTGCGTCCTTCGCTCGGGAACCCAGTGTTTTTTTGGCCGGGGTGCTTTTGAGCGCTTCACCCCGAAGGGGTTCTGCAGCACCTGTCGTTCTTGTGAGAGCTCTACTTCACTGCTGTCATGGATGGTCATTTTTGGAATGGGTTTTTCCGTTAATGGTCTGGTGAGCTGGTCAGTCACCACTGCTAGTCTCTGCGCATGATATTTCGCCATTTTTGTAGTTTTGCGGGAAGCCCCAGTCATTGAGTGCACTATATTAGCAATTTTCTTGTGTGTCATTGATGCTGATTTCTTTTCAGTCAATTCACACACGCAGTGCGTATAGGGAGCAAAATTAGAGCATAGCGAATTCCGAGGTATATGAATAGACAGGATTTAGCAGAATGTTTATTCTTATGTAATAGATTCCCATGCATACTTAAAGCGGTGTAACGTGGATGGCCGGCACCTCTCACAGTGGGTCTACTTCAGTTATGCTAACAAAAGTTGGTCCCTTAAAATTAACACTTCAAAATTCGGTCAAAAATGTTTAGGTTATATTCAAAAGCGAAAAGGAATGCTGAATTTGAAACAAAGTGGTGAAGTTTGAGCAGAAGTGCAATTTGAAGAATTTACGCAAAATACTAAAATGTTGGAAATTTTTTCAGCCAAGTTTTGCGCTTGATGAGCATACGATTCTACTGTGCCAACCGTATGCGCTAAAAATGGGCATCTACATCATCGAGGTAAAATATAGTCGTCCCTATGAGGCTTTTGCACTGAATATATGGCCCCGGTGAAATCAAAGCTGAATTTTAGCTGAAATCGAAATCGCGCTCAACTTCAACGATTTTTGGATTTCGTTTCATTCTTCCAAAAAGAAGTATTTCGAAATAAACTGTCAAGTCCTAACTTTACAAATAGAGTTACAATTAGTTCTTTAAGTATTATGTTTGTAACTTTGATAAGAAATATTAAGATGGCATTCTTTCTGGGTAGCTTCGCGAACATATCTTCTCAAATGAGCTTTAAGTCCAATTTTTTATAAATATGCTATATCAGTTGAAAGTTTGGAATGCTTATGTATTGATACATGGCACGAACAACATCAGTCTTTCAGTCATATGCATAATAATATGCTTTACTTTAAACTAAACGGCCTTCCGAATTATAATGTTAAGCGTACTACAAGAGAATCAATTTTTTGCTATTGCGGTATATAAATTTGTTAATTCATTCAAGTCTAATGCGAACTTGTCAAATACAAAAGAATCTACTGAATGACATAAAAAGCGGAGACTCGCTCTAATATGCTTTGAAATATTTATTGTTGGAGATAGATAAAAATGCTAGAAAATCTCAAATATTTAAATAACCATTAAGATCTACAAAATGCATAAGGACATTCCCAACTTAAATCTGTGTGATCTATAGAATGCGCTAGATTACGGATTCCCTTTCAGTAGTAAAAAGTAAAGGTTGGTGCCGTAATTGCTTTATCGCAGAATTGGAAATAGTTTTGACAAGCTTGAATAGGCCACGAAACGTGACTTGAACTTGCGAAGTATGTTCTTAATGTTTTCATGATGTATATCCTACTGTTATGGAACTTTCAAATTTATTTATAATCTGCCAAATCATTTGTATTTTACAAGCGTTTTCCAGTTAATGAAAGCTCGATAGATTCACATTCGTAGTGAAGTGTATTATCAATTTAAAGGGTTACCAGATACCAATATTGCAGGGGTAATTCAATCAACGTTGAGACTGCAGCATAGTAGAAAAATATTTTCTTTGATAATGGATCTTTGCAAACAAAATGTGATAATACAAGAAACTGTGCATATATTCATAAGGTTTAGTGAATAAAATTGGAGCAATGTTTGTACACTAGAAGCGTGTAAGAAGGCTATTTGATTATAATTGTTGATGATTAATTCACCACTGTGCGCCAGGCATACTGATCGCGTTTGTCTTGGGACTTATTATTTGATTAACCTAATTGTAATAGAAAACTAAGGAAAACATTTTTTGTCGAAAAAGCAGGCCATCTGCTAAAGCATATTGTCAAAAATCTCCGTTAAATACGTACTCAAATGCTTCCTCGTTTAGTGTTTTCTTAAAACAGCACAAGAATAACTCATGATCTAAATAATACTTGAATATTTGTTCAAGAACTAAACGACAATGTAAAACTATGGTAGAAAAATCGACAGTAGCGATCGTGCTATGTGGGATTCTCCGAATATTGTCCATATGTAGTCAAGAGTTTATAATGATATAAAAAATCTTTTCAGTAATTTCGACTGCTATGAACAATAAACAGCGAGGTTACTTTTGCGCCAATTTACACATGCAACTGAAAAAGATAAGCTCGTGTATTTGATGATCAGATACATTCTGGCTTGAAGTACGCTAAACTGTTTCGAAAATATTGATATTAAAAGCTCATGCAACAATGACGTTGCTTTGAAAACTTTTATTTACGATAATAGAAACCCGCTTGTAGCATACAATTACAAAATGCTAAGTGTAATGCTAAACGTAATTTTTGGTATGTGTACTACATTAGTGAAGCCCGTATGCTAAACAAAGCGATGTAGTTTCGGTAAATATTGTTCTTTGCTTCAAAAATGAATCCAATTATTAATATTATGCACACACTTCGATATTCGAATAACGTCAACTATAAACTTTATATCACTGCAGTTACACACACGCAACTGAAAGAGGCATTTAAAATATTTTTTCATATGCTTCAATGTGGGTGATTGAAGTTCTATCCAAGGCGTTTATCGTCTACAAATGTGCAATCTTCACGGGTGATAACCATATCAGCAAAGACAACCCCTTTTTCGTCAATTCAGGAACTAGCAGAAATCGCGAAAGAACAACATATTACGGTGGGCCTTTCGAATGGATGAGAGCCTATAGTCGCTCATACGATGCACATGCCGTGGCTTAGGGATATAGTGATATGCTTCGGCACCTCATTGCGAAGTCCAAGTGGGGGCCCTGCGATATGCAGTATACAGCGTGCAAAACACCTTTCCCTGTTAGACTGGTGAGGACAACACGACAAGCGATTTCAAGCGAAAAATGTTCTTGTTTTTATTGAAGCGAAAAGTGATAGAGACGTCTCGTTGTAATGAGCGAATGTCCATGTTCGAAATTTTAGAATTTCGAAAAATTAGAAGAATTTTTCCGTTTGAAAGAGAAATAATGTTAAGATTTTTTAAATTTATAGAAAAACGATCGTTCTGGGAATCATTCGAGACTAAACGATCTCGATTATGAACTAAGTAGTGAAATCCATGGAATCCCGTAAGTTACTAAAACGCTAGTCACCTTTTTTTTCAGGTTCTACAGATTGATTTTTAGTAAAAAAGTAAAGATTAATGCATGATGCCGATGCGGCACTAGCAGTCTGCATTAATATCGCAAGACTCACGTAGTTAATCGATCCCCGGCCCGCCCAGGATCGAAGTTTCAGTAGAGTTGCATTGAAGTCTGCGCGATAACTATCAAAACTGTATCTGTATGACACATACAGTATACTTTTCGAGCGTATATTTTAGTGCCCATGTAGAAGTTTTTGTGTGGGCCCACTTTTGCTTTGTACATTCGTTTCTGGGTTTCAAATTGGCTGCCGAGAAGTGTTATTTCTAAAGTTTTTGCTGACGCTGAAGTTACACAGTTCTAAAGATACACTTAAGGAGAGAGACCTATGCAATTGTCCATTGACGCGTTTTCCAAGTGGTGCAATCACAATAACATGTTGATCTCCGTAACCAGATACTCAGTAAGCTTTAGTACTGATTGCTCATTCTACAGTTCGATTTTCAATTCCATCCCTAATGCTTAGTCTGTACGCAATATAATCGTTGTAGTCAGTCTTTTCTTAAAGTAACTCTAGCATTACAGAGGTTGTCTACACAATATATTCTGCGTATCAAACTTGCTTATGAAAAAATGATGTCGTGTTCTAAGCTGAATACTTGCTTCTTAATATTTCTATAAATACAATGACGCGTCAATTTACACTTGCGTCGTCATGCTGCAGGTTTAATTATGCAACTCCTAAATTGTTAGATATGCTATCCCGATTGTCTCTCAGTTATCCAAAAAATACGAAATCAGTGCATTCTCTATAAGGCATGATGAAATGTTTATCTCATATAAAGCTTACTATGACTGAGCTGTTCTAAATATATTGTTCTGTTCAACTCATATATTATTGTTAACTCAGTATGCCTTCTACCTATTCATTCTTATTGATAAAGCCAAATAGTGATAGTCAAAGTGATTTTTTTCTTATTTCAATGAGATTTAACATGCAAATGGAGTTTAGAGAGTTGAGACCGCTTTATTTTGTTTTGATTTGAACGGTAGCAAGCTTGAGAGACTTTTTGGTTCCATGGGGGACAATCCAATAAAAAAACATGTTCTTGTTATAACATTTATTCTTCGGCAGTTTAAATCAAGTTTGCTTTTACCTAAGATAATAGAGAAAAGTTGTCAAATGAAGGAGCTTTTATAATTTTATTAAAAAATAAATTTTTTCTCGGTGTTTTTTGCAGATAATTTTCTTCATACGGAAAATAGTTAAAAGTAGTTTGGCGGAAAAACTATCAACAAAGACGAAACAGCGGTTTTTTATACGTGTGGCTTTTGATGTCGACGTATGAGTCGTATTGTAACAACGTCGAATAGCTCCCATGTTAGGTTTTCATGTTTTTTCAATGTTTATGTGTTCAATGTTCAAGTATTATGGGGAATATTGAATTTCTTCTTACGTCCTGCTTTCGATTAATTTTTCGAAATGTACTTTGACGGTGTTTTGATGCTTTTTGATGCCCATGTTCCGAGGTGCACGCTTATTTCTATCGGGATTTTTCGCGAGAGGTTTTTCTTTATTGACTAAATACAGCTACCTTTCAAGATATTTTAAGTATTTACTATTTTTCCTTCATTTTTAACGGTCAAAATCTGTGACGTATATTAGTCCGAGATTTGAGATATGATAGATATGTATAGGTTATTGTATGCTTAAACACTTTTCTATGTCAGCGGTTAAATAATGCTAGATGTTAATGCTTTTCATATGCTTTCGCTCTGGGGGTAGTCGTACATGCTTTGAAACCATTTTTTAGTTTTTAAAAAAGATCGAAATCCATTTTATGCAATAGATCTCACATTCTCTTCTATGTAAAAAATATACGCTAGGCGACGTACAGATATACAGCCATTTCAATGGCAAAACATTGGAAAACAGAAATGTTTTCTACCTAGCACAGCATGACGTCTAGAAATATATTTATAACGTGATCTTTAGTAGATAGACGCTAAAACAGGTCGGTTCGAGTAGTCCTATCCTACAGTTATTTATGCATGCTTTTACTGACCGAAAGTTAAAGTGAAAAGTTAAGTGGCTCATGACGATGTATTGCTGTTAGCGGATTGTTGCATGTTTGCGCCCCAATTTTAGCGTCGTTAAAAGTGTAGTGAGAAGTTTTTTAAACATTTTTTTTGAAAGATTTAAGATGTTTTTTCTGGTACTGCATGGCTGTTTTGAATATGAATTTGAGAGGACCGGCTAACATACCAGGGGAGCTTTCACAATAATTGTATGTTTGCATTACTGATCCAGCAGCTACAAAATAACAGCTTTCAAATAACAATATTGAAATTATATGCATAAGTCATGTTTCTATGGTATATGTGCTGATATTGTAAACGCAATGAGGTGCGCTTTAAAAGTGCTTTCGCGACATACCTTGGGACTCATAGATATATATAATCTATATGGATATATATACAAAACGTTAAATAATATGCTACCCCACAACTCATACTGGTTAATGTCCCTTTTTTCGCTTCGTAAAAGTTTTTAGATTCACGCGTCTCTCACATTTTCGTTAGCCTTAGCTGTTCTTCTTTTTCTCCACATGATCCTAACGTTCGTTTCACAACATACCGAATCATACAGCTCGGCGGTCGCCACCGTGTCTGAGTGAAACCAGCTTATTGGCATTTATTACTTCAGCCTGCTTTTAGATAAGGAGAGAAAGAGCCGGTTGAACGCGATGTCAGTTGGGGTGGCGTGTGCGACGCTGGTCTTCAACTCATGGTGCCAGTACGAGTAAACGTGAGTTGCCTAGGTATTGACGCAGCCTTTTGGGGGTAGTTACCGTCTATGCTCCATTCCTCTTTAATGTCTCGAATTCTCCAACTGCTTCAGATGAAGGAGGCTCATACTACCTCGTGAATGTTAGTCCTACAGTGCCGACAAAAAGCGCTCGCTGGTTCAATGGGAGAGGGCAGCCTGAAAAGCGCGGGGCCCCTTCGAGTTGGGTACACTTCGACGACGAATTCACCCGAAACCAGGTGATGTCTGGTGCAGGGCTAGTTCACCCAGTAACTTCCTAAGGCTCATTTCGCCCGAAGCAGAACTAAAGCACGGACACAAAATGTCGTTCCCGTTGTTCTGCTTTTATTTGAAGATCTAGATTTACCTAGTCCCAATTCAAGCGAGAAGACACTGTGTATTAAAAAAAGTTATGCCTCAAAATATTAACGCCATACAGAAGATATTTTTGAAGAAATGCTTTTGAAGAGCCTATTGTTAAGAAAATTTTTCCCACTGGACTAAAAGCGTTTTGTACCAGCACCAAATTATACGTGTGCTCTAAATGACGCTTTAGTATACGCTATAGTATATGCGTAAAAAGCTCTGCAAACTTGGTAAGTACAGCATTTTCATCGTAGTACATTATAATTTAGAAATTTAAGATACTTGACTAAAACGTTACTAGCATCACTATAGAGCACTTGTTTCCATAGGTTATTGGTCTAAGTCTTAGCAGCTCATTTTCCAGAAGACAGTTTATGAGGCTCTCCCTTTTACACGTCGTTTATATACGCTCACTCATGATTACATCATACCAGTAAATTGTAAAAACATCGATGAACACAATTTATTTCTTTCTACTCTTTTATGTGTTATATTCAGATAATTACAAAAACTCCTGTTTTCTTCAGTTGATTAAGTATCTATTCAGTCATTTTTAGAAACGAACTTAAGCTGCAAATATATTTTCATAGCAATTATTGACATTTAACTCTCTTGGCCGTAGTTTTTCTCACCTTTTGGGCAATATATAAAGGTCATCAAATTGTCTACAAGTTCTTCATAGTACAAAACTGGACTATTTGATATCACGGGGCTGCTTAAACACACAAGAACCTTAAGTACGTCTATCCTGGCCGTCTTTGCATGCTTTTTTCGTGCAGTAACGAAAACCACGTTGCAAACGCTATGCTTCGCAATTACGAAAGTAATAGCAAACTACCTCAATATACTTGCTGGTGTGAAATATAGTCTTTTCCACATGGTGTTCACCACGTGGTTTAGTGAAACCAAGTGCCCATTTCGTGATAATTCTAATTGAGACCTACCTCGTAGTGCAGATAGCCTGAGTAACTACATGATCATTCAAGGTCGAAAAGGATTTATTGCAAATTGTTGAAAGGCTATCTTTTTTATTTGTATTTGATGCCTTTTCAAGGAGATCATTTGATCAAAAATGTGCTCCTAATTTACGCAATAACTTCACATGTCTTAGTCGCCCCTCATTCCAAATAGCAATTGCAGCACCCATTACATTTTATATTAACACGAAGATAAAAATTTGCATTCATACGAATCTTGCTAACATCATGTTCATATTCGGGCTTGGTGTAATGCTTTGAAGTCAATTTAATCTAAATTAGGAAATTTTATGTTTTTACCTCTCAATTTTGAGGGGTAAAGTGTGCAAAGTTTGATGTTTCTACACTTTTTACAATTAAGCCACTTTGACGTTTGACATACTACTGTGATAACATCCCATAAACTCTATCGCTATTAAAACTTACAGCAATTCATACTGAGGCCTAACAAGCTTTGGAAACATGGACATTGAAAAGAATATCATGTTTTTAAGAGTTGTAGCATGTATAAATAAACTCTTTTAAAACCTCTGTTTTAGTAATGGATACGTCCAACCTTAAGTCAACTTTTTTAATTAGATATCTATATTGTTATCTGATTAATCAGTTATTCGGCTTGTCTTTCGAGTTCCAGTTGGCTCGTCTTATCAAGAACTTCATAGTATGTATATTCATCTTATAACAAAGTGATATAACATTAATATAGTTGTAAACAGACTGATAAAGGTTCATGTTTTGAAGAAACATGTTACCTAGAACACAATCGTAAGCAACAGTTTTTTAGCACAATAAACTATGTTAATAGAAAAAAATAAAAAAACATTCTCAACAACAGGCCTTCTGATAAAGTTTTTAAAAAAGCGTATCCAATTTTGAACATAGCTGTTTTTGCCTTGTGGAAAAAACTGGTTGCGCGACGGGATTCCACTTTTTTTACTGATTTGCTAACTACTGCTATTGCCACCACCAACAAAACGCAAACCGGTTCTTAAATATTTTCTATCCCTTGCTCTCTCTCTTGCTTTTTTTAATACGAAATCCTGTCTGCATTGGAGCAGAGAGCGCATTCTTTCAATCGCGTTGGAACATCTGGCCTAGGGAGAGCTTGTGAAACGCGTAAAAAACTAAGCAATCACCCAGCCAGGTGAGCTTGAAACGAAGGGTACTCAGAGTCGAGAAAGGACGAGGGCCCCCCAACTCTCACCGGTCTGAAATGCATGCTATATGCCAGACGATGTATAAGGTATGATGTATCATGTATTGCAACCTATGCACTACTATCACTTCCTACACCGCACGATAATTCGAAGCGGCGCTACAGAACAATTCGAAAATGCAATACTTGAAATTTCATTTTATCAATCAAGTATAATGGATCGTGTTAGTCACGAATGTCAAAAGTCAGGGTTTTTTAAACTGAGGTGTTGGAGTTCTACGAACCGGATGGGCCCCATTATGGATCTTGCCTTCAAGGTAAAAATAGTGTTTCATAAATAAACAAAACAGACATCTTTGAAATGGTAGTATTCATTTTATAGCCACACCCTTTCATTAAAATTTTTGGGTTAGTCGCGGAAATTTCATATAAAGGAAAACATTTACTTTATATTTACTTCAGTTGTAGTTTGTGAATTATATATGATTAAGTTAGAGTAATGGATTCTGCTGTTCTTGCTGTTGCTGCCAGACCTTCCAGGGTTCGCTTGCACTCAAGCCTACTTTGGCGTTGCTTCTCTCGGAAAGCTTACAATTCAGAGCAGGATTTCTTTGTTTTGCGACGAAGAAACGCCCAGGCGCGGCCAGCTTTACAACCGTGTATGTGCCTGGGTAGTGTGGTACCTACGCGGGAAGCGTATTTACTCCACTAAAATTGACGCTGCATTTGGCCCTCTGCGGCCCGGTTCTTCAGTCAATAATACTACGGGTTATAGAAATCAAAAGAAATTCGGAATTGCTCGCCCCTGTAAAGCAAAGACATCAAAAGGCATTTCTACGTTGCTGGAGGGTACCATGCATTATGAAGGCTCACATATAACAGCAAATCCCAAGTTAGTTAAGATAGCAGGATTCCCCTTGAATTACTGCACCAGGCTGTGCCAGATGCGGTTCTACTAAGGCTAGGTAACCTTCTCAGCGTAGTCTTGGTTAGGAAACCGTTAAGTATCTGGATAGCATTGCTATGTTCTCTCGTTGGAGGCCGCTGAGGCCCCAATCCATCTGTCACAGGAGCTACACGATGAACGATGCGTGTGCTTTATATGAGAGCAGAATTGCCACGCCACCAAATGCAAAGAAAAGGACCATCCATTAACATCGCACATAGAGACCTATACCAACAGTCACGCATTAAGGCTAAAGATCCGGCACGTCTCAATTAAGGCGGCAAAAGTAGACAATGAGGAGAAGGCACCGGGGTGGTCTCACTGTTAACGACCGAAGCTTTCTTTTATAATCCGATATGAAGTTGTAGTTTTAGAAGATTCCAGTGCTGCTTCTGCTATTTTCGTTGCTGTTAGAAAATCGAGGCAGTGATTTGACAATAGAACTGCTAGGAGTGAATGGAATAAATATGGAATTCCAACAGCAAGTGCACAGTTGCATTAAACTGAAGTTACGGCAAACCCATAGTGCAAACGCGAAACACTAAAATCATCCATTTATCTTATAGGATTATGGTAGGCGGTTTTAATACAGCCGTGAAAATACTAAGACTATGTATTCCTGCTTTCGCATCGGCGTTTCCAATACGTTTTCTCCATCAGATCTACATAATGTCTGAAATGCCTTTGACTGACTCAGCTTACATACTACCAATAGCTACTATGCCAGAGAAGACTCGGTTGATTGTTAGGCATATCTAATTTACGCTTTGCAGAGTGCACTCACTTGGGTTTATTATTCAGGAATAAACGAGAACATATGTATGCGAATAGCAAGATTGTTCGCAACCTCTTTGTCTCCAAGCCGTTGAAAGTGATGACTATGAAGGTTACCTGATTCTCGCTGAGAGCTCGTTTTTGCGGGGAATGGTTGGATTTGTAGTTGAGTGCAAGAGCGCTATTAATCACTCCAGCTACGGCTTCATCACAGATCACGTATTATAATTACGTACACTCACAACCATCTCGTAACATATAAGCACGCACAACAACCATATTGTGAAGATGACAGTTGTAATATGCACTAGCAAAGATTACTATCATCAACATGCAAGATAACAAGCTTATAGGTAAACAGTATTAGTCGTTCATGTATAAAAATCGCTAATGCGCTAAAAGTTACATGTTAACGGTTTGCAATCATTAAATTCCAAGATGAAATTGGAGGTAGGTTCACTTTATACTATTAAGAAGAATCCTTGAATACAAAATGCTCCATGCAAAGTTTGCAGTTACCTGAGCCGATACTTCCTAAAAGGCAATTTGACAATCGGGTACAAGTTGGTGTATTCCAGAAAGCAAATTATGGCTCGGGATCTCCTCACAGCACTTGCGTTCTGATATACTGCCTATTAATTCAGGAATGCAGATCCATTGCTTGTGATCAGCGGTGTCGAGACACGAACGCCATTGACATACGTAAGATAGTGAATAAATGAAATGGATAGATGCAGCAACGTTCGCTACACCTACTGTGGTAATGAAGGTGAATGAACTCGGTAGCGTGCGTACCTTTCAAGCTGCGCCAAGCAAACACACGGTTTGGCTTGCGTGTTGTTTGTTGATGTAGCGTTACGCGTACTCTGGCCACTAATAGAAAAACGTTACCCAATGTAATTTTGAACGCAATATATTAACTTTTATTATCAGTTTTTAGTAATTTTGCGCTCGTCTTTGCCTTGCTTTAATTTATACACTGTATCCTGGAATGGATGCCAGTCGTCTTTTCAATTATATATTAATAATTAAAATTAATTTAAGTTATATATATACATCACCATGTATATATATATATATAACCGTGATATATAATTCCATTACACTCCACTTAATATAGTCGCACAAGAATAGTTACTGCTCTAAGTAACAATAAAATTTCTTTAGAATGGCATATATATATATATATATAT
>MNPL01026315.1:2890-13170 GCA_002081605.1 Tropilaelaps mercedesae
TACAAAAATGCCAGGCAAGAATACCAATTCACAAGTAAATGGGCATCTCCGGTGGGGGCTGTGGAAACGGTTTGTCCGGCCACAATGACGATACAAAGTTATTTCTTCCATATAGTAGGTACCAAGCCTAAACAAATCACTCATTGTCGAATCCCATTCAGCCTACGCAGGTCGTTAAGAGAGCTATTGGCCAATCTGTCTTCCTCACCCTTAAGTCGTGGCTATTGGCCGGTAATAGTTGATATTAATAAATAATAAACAATAAATAACGCGGAAAAGTCTGCGCGAGCATCGATCAAGGGTGTGGCTTGCCTGTTTGAATTTGCCCCTCGGGGTGGAACGTCGAAAATGTCGTCTATTTTAGTCTTTTATGTGGCTTTTGGTTTTTGATATATAAATACCAGCTACCGGGAAACTTTGACTTGATTGAGAACTTGCCGCTTTCCATTCAGCTATAGTGACTCTTTGGTTACGCCGAGAGATATGTCACGAGAATACTATTTTGTTATACCACTCCGTTTGGCTCTGAAGCGCATATCCTGAACTGATCAGCCCGATACACGGCACTAAATGCAGCATAAGCTTCAATTAAAAAAGGTCGCTGTAACATAGCAATATCGAGAAGCGGTATAAGGCGATAGACCAGAAGCTTTTGTCTGTGTGTGCTGTGCCCGTCGCCAGAAACCGCATCGTCTATCGGAAGTCCAGGCAATAGAGAAGACCGGATCGCACTGGCCTAGTGTTAAGTAACTTGGTCCATCCTCCTCTGTCTTCATGTATTCGTACTACAACCGAAGATCGGACCGTGGGTCAGGCGTCTTTTCTCAACAGATTCTTTCATCGCCGGTCCTGTCGTCCGCCCATTTCTCGCCGCAGGTCATGCTCCGCTCTCCGAGTGTGTCATGTCGGAAGATAACACCGTATAGGCGCCCCATAAGCTGGCGACGTCGACGGGGTCGTTTATAGCGCGGAAGAAGATAATCTGTGCACAAGTGAATGAAACAACGCCACGAGCGGAATCGGTGATTGACTTATTCTCCGATTTTCCGACTGCTCTTTATGTTCACAGCGCCGCCCCTAATAACGTTTGCAGGTTTTAGCTGCCCTCAGAAGTGTACAAGCCTTTCTGATAGATTGCCCGAACTCGGCAGAAATTCGATGGGTGTAACGGTTGAGAAATTTTGCCAGGTATAAGATACCGGCGAATTGATGGTCGACACACTCGATAGACGCTTGGGGGTTCACGAAGCAATTCGATACGAGTTAACGTTCAGTTTCGTCATCTGCCGTTGTTGGTCCACCGGCTAATAACTCTGAAATCGATTTATTGAGTCGACGTGCTCGGACATCGAAATACATTTGGTCAATGAACTTGGTCGTGTTGGGCTTCAGTGGCGCGATGTGAACCTGACCTTTGTCGCGAGGGGGTAGCCCTTGAGATGTTCCAATGTCACGAATACACTGACGTCCTCGCACGTCGACGAAGTAGTGCGCCCCGCGTGGAGCGACGTGTCTAGAAGAAGCCAGGACGAACTGGAAGCTTGAGTCAATACAAATAAATAGCGATAGAAAAATGAATTTTGAAAAACGAATCCTGAAAAGCGCTCAAGTCGCCGGAAGGACCGCGCGTTCGAGGACGTGGGAGTGGTTGATCGAAGCGGAAAGATGAAAAACGAAAGAAAGGGATAGAATAGGAGAGGCGCAAGCTTTAAAGTTCTCCTTACAAACGATTTCGATTGCAATTCAAACACGAAACATTAGCCTTATGCTGGGAACGAACGGGGATGGTTTCAACGATCCGCTAGGATATTGGCATGGGGTAGCGCGAGGTATGCACACGTCCCTATCGTAAACCGTATTCAATTGTAGATGTACATGTTTAACAAAGTATCCCCTTTCTACCATCATAGACTATCTCACATAGACGCACTTGAGCCTAGTGAAACCGTCGTTTTAGGTCGAACAGCTGTTTTAGCTCAAATATAATTGAACTGCCCGTATCTATGTCGAGTGAATATGATCTTGTTTGCCGTCCACTGAAACCCATAACCTCCCATAGAACCAAACAGATTCGGCACCCAGAACGAACAAAACGTGCCTTCGTTGTTCGCGTAAACGCACTCCTACCTCGTAATTGAATATCGACGTCACATGACGTCACGTTCATTTTTTGCCCGAAGGAAAGTCTGTTTTCTACGACAAGGAACGGCGATAGCACTGCGCGTGCGTTCATTATAACCAATTACCTTTCCCCCCTCCGCGGCTCAAGCAAACGGTGTAAAGGTAACTGCCAGAAAGCTGTGATTAATTGCGTGTGATAAAGTAACGATTAAGCGGAGGGGAGAGAGTCGAGAGGGATGAAGGGGGGACTTAATCAGGTGAAATCAAGTGGCAAAATGCATCCGAGCTTCAGTAAACTTGTCAGACGTTTGTAGCCATTACAAGAGCTCGGAAAACGTCCAGACAGTCGAATACGGGCAAATGTCCGTCGATGGACAAGTTGACTCAGAAACGGCTCCGTCATAGTTTCGTCATCATGGCGCCGAAATATTGGCCCGCCTGGTAAGCGCCAGGCGCCGCCTCTGCGATTTAGCCTTGGAACGCTACGGGTATGGCTAAAATTACTGCGGGACGAAAACCAAGCTGTTGTAACGATAGAGCAGTTTTATCCTGAACACGTTGTAACGCTTTTTCCTAGGTAGGATCATGGAACAGACATGTTCGCACTATTGTCACTATCTGACGGTGGTGACTCGATATATGAGCACGTCAGCTTGTCTGGCGAGGCGGTTTTCGCGAAAAACAAATCGATGCCATCAAAATCCGTCACTCATTGGAATTGGTCGTGCCGAAGATGCTCCAGACGTGTCATTCGTTTCCACCACCGGATTTTACAGCGTAGCACGTATCAGTCACATAGAATGAATTCTCAATGCTGATTCACGATACAAAGCAGGGGTAAAATCAAATCGCAGCTGTTTCCAAAAGCCTAAATTTAACAAGAATTTGGAACACTGCATCGATTCATAAGAGTAATACCACAATCAACTTGTACAGATGCAGGGAATGTATGGAAGCCATCGATGAGTCCATGGTACGATACCAAGGTTAGAGAAATTCGTACTAATTCTCTGAGAAGCGGTCACCAATGACCGCTGAAGGTATGGTATGATGGACGTAATTTGAGGGTCGGTTTCATCAAAATGATACGTCGTAGCTGGGCATAGAGAAACAAAATCCAGGACCAAGGACCACATACGAAGTGTCCAAAGAAGATTCGAATATTCGCTGAAGCATGCACTGGCAATTATAAATTATTGCATGGGCTTGCCGGGGAAGAAATTCATGTGTAGTTTTCTTCGTCTCACTAAGTCGCGTTGGAACTGCGCCCAGCTTGACAGCTGGCAGGAATCATACCATTTGTCTGACCCTCTGCGCCAAACCAAAAGACGAATCCTAAGCCATGTAACGCTCAGTGCAATGAGGCGAAGTTACCGTTCTGCAAGCAAGGTCGCACAAATGTTATGGTCATTTTGAAAGTAGTACGCGCTATAATCGGTTTTGGTAACATTTGGACAGTCGTAAAAAGGACTGGAAGTTAACGGAAAAGCTGCTGCTCTAATGAGCAGTTTTCGGCGCCAATCTTAGTTTTTTTCTGCGAGCGTGGTCCGCTTGAGAAACTCTGGCAGAAATCTGTTCCGTGTAACACATACCGGTTAGGTGTGGCTATGCTGCCCCGAGTGGGATCTGTACTCCAGCGTAAAAGCGGTTCAGGAACGTAAAGAGTAGAAGAGTTCGTATTTTCTAAAGTCTGCATGGGACGGCTCGTATGAACCGTCCTTTAAGCTATTGTAGACAGCTTAATACAGCTTAAATAGAAGACAGGTGCCGGTGGTGGCGTCACATGGCTCTCGAAAGCCTGATATTTTTCTTGAAGTCTCGTCCTGAAGAACCTTCAGGCGGCGGATGGAACAGGGATAACTTCGTCACAGGTTACTATGCACAAAGAGATGAACACACCGAAAAGGGTATATACGCATGAGAATTTCGAAGTTGACGCCGTAGGATCCCAGCCGCCACAGCAAGCTGACTACGTGTAAGCATTTACACGAGGGAGCATTAATGTAAGAACTTAAGGAAATTTTGAGCTAAGAACAATCTAAGTAGTTGGGTTTAAAGTAGTTTCTAAAGTGGGGTAAGAATTTACCGAAGAAGCTGAATATGGGGGAACTCTGTAGAGGTCTGGGGGTTCTTGAAGGTAACTGCGACCCTTTTCAAATGTTTTTTTATCTGAGATTGAATGCCTTACAGGTAACTAGAATGTTTAACACATTTACAACAATTTCAGTTTGAAACAATTTTCACGGATACACTAATGTCACACTGGTCATGTTTTGGAGTCTTTTTGCCGGCATTAAGAGTGTACATATATATGAAAATCGTAGAGGTCCAAGCGTTGTATTTTGATCTATTCCTGTGAGCAGCATAGAATCGAATAAACACATTCGGGGGTACTAAAGGCAGCATCGGCTTCCACAGCATGTGCTGCGGCGCCTTATACTGGAAACCAACGGGCAGTTTTTAGTGAATGGTCTGATCGGACGGCAAATAACCTAGATGATATCCGACGGACGTGTTGAGGTGTGATTGGAGTTGTATCGGAGGATACATTTTTCAGATACCCTAGGAAGAAAGGGTTGACAACTTTTAGTGCGGTGTGACCTTGTATCCGTCTTGAGACTCTTGCCTTTGGTGTATGGGTCCTAGTATATCTCTCTTGAACAGAGTGGAATCGTGTTTGCCGAGACAGACAAGTTGAAAACCATTCAATAGGTACTGCCAAATAGGTAAAAGCACTGATGAGGTTCATAAGCCACTGTTTCTATGATTTGCTCTGCGAGCTCCACAGATTTCAACTATTTAAGTTAGATCGATATAAGCGAAAGAAGACGGTGCGAGCGGTGCGAAGGGAAAATATGCTCGAGCGTCGTAGTTTTTGCCTCGTTTGAAGCCCCTCGTGTAGCAAAAGATGTCGGTTGAAAAAGCCATTGCTGACTTCAATGGGAGGCAGTTCTGGGCCAAAGAGTGGGAAATGCTGCTGCTTACGACCAGTAAGGCTATTAATTAAAAATTTTCTCGCACAAGAATGGCATGCAGCCACGAATTTCGTACGTATGAAGCTATTGTATGTAACCGTCGCCGAACAAATATAAGATCGGAGCAGCTTGTAGGTGTCCTACTTCGATAAGTAATTTGTTGTAGAAATATTGTTTGATCACTCGATCAGGGTTTCTCCATTTTAGGAGAGGATTCACGACGTTTGAGTTTGCTACGGTGAGAAAACGGGACGATGGCAGAACAATGTCAGTAAGAGAAGAATCGAATATGGTTGAAACTTCTTCTGGTGGAGCTCCTTGGGAATAAATCAGGCTACGATTCATCGAAAAGACAGGTTTCCTCTAATTAGAGACACCGACGACGTGTCAAACACTCCTGCTAAATTTGGGGAACCGTTGTGGTCGGCGTATTGGAAATCCATATCGATATAGGATATGGATCAATATCCATATCTTATATGGATACCAATGCATATGCAGTTAGGAGCTTATGTAGTTGACGGACGTGCGATGAAGTCTGTAAGCGGCGAATAGCCAAGCCAGACCAGTGGGTTCTTTACACGTGAGATATCGTCATCGGCAAAAAGCAAGGAGAGATTCATGTCACCAAGTAAAAGATGGAAAGGCGCCATTAAAATACTTTGCGATACTGTCCAATAAGAAATAAATTGATCTAAGTTGTATCTTTTCTTAGAGCTGACCATCAGCCAACATATAACGTCCACGGTAGCACTTTTTGCATTACTTACAAAATACGGAGGGATGTGCAACGGTGGGGATCGAACCCGTGCCCTGCCGGGACGCAGACTAGTAAATAAAATAATAATAATAATAATTGTTATCATTATTTTATCGGTCTTATAAATTAATTACTGTCTGACGTGAATGTCGTAATCCATCGTCTGTATAGTGCGCTAAAGATTGCAATTCGTCCTCTCGTCTTCCTAAGCCAACCACCTTGTCAGGACTACTCATATCGCGCATATGAAATAAACGAGTAAGAGCGAAATGGCATTCACGGGATGTGAGCCTCATCTATACCGCGTTTTCAAACGTCACTCTGTTCCTATTAGCACTGCCAAGAGCAAATAACAAAATATCTTGACAAAGGCCATATCAATCTATATATGCATATATAGTTTGTATAGCGTATTGGCTTATTAGCTGGCGAATATTCCAAGTACGTTCATCGACTGCATCGGATGCAACAGCTCTTAGAACGGGGCAAAGTCCGAATGACTTTTATCCGTTGCACTCCACTCGTCATAGGCACACAAGCAGGCCATTAGGAGCAACGGGTGAATCTGACTAGCACTAGTAAATGTAACTAATCTGGAGCTCACTTTTCTCACATGAGCTTTTCCCGATTTGCTGTCATGTGCTTGCCAAATTTTGGACAAAGCTTACTGTGAAGGAGAATGTCGTAGTTTTTGGTGGTTACTCACTACAGCAACGGAATCTGTTATCCGGTTCCCCGGATGTTTTGTCCTGCGCGCTACGTATCCTACACCTCTGCGCTTGACAAGAGATTTTTTAGCCTGAACGAACCAGGCTAGATCCGGACAGTATGTAGATGGTTCCCCTTGCTCAAGCGGAGCATAGTCCGTTGTCAATGGGAGAGAAAACAAGTGCTGGGTGTACCATCAACAGACTGTGAAGATCCCTGCCATCTTGTACATCAGCTACATTGCCCGCACTCTGGTAGCTCGCTGGGTCTCCCAGCGGGAGGTCGACTGGCTACGAGTACGTATTATGATTAGGACATACGCGTCGACCCTGCAACCTCTACAACGGCTTTGTGAAACTAAACGTGATTTTACTTTTTTGCTTAGTCCAAAACGTTGGGACTATTTATGTCAGTGGGGTAGAACTGCGTTGATATATACGTATATGAGCCCCACGTTGGTAGAAATTAAGGGCATTCCATCACAGACAAGTAGAATCGTCATGGACCATTATTGTGAAGACGTTATTCATTTAGTCTCTGTGCCAGCCAGCGCATTATATACACTCACCTATGAAGTGAACCGCTGCAAAGTTCTTTGACTGGAAAGACGCTTAAAGACTGCGTCAATATGGAGAAGCCACAGATTCTGTTTCGTTTCGCTTTTTGTTCAGACGGGATAATCTGGTTGCTGCTAAGTATGGGACTGACGGCCTTATGTCGGTACCCGATCTGATATATTTTCATCCCATGTCCGGGCTCCGCCCGAAAAAGCCCCGGACGCCATCTTAGGCTGGCCATTACGGCCATGCTGAAGCTTCCCACGATATTTTTTGACTTGTGCTCACCGGTGTCGACAAGGAATGAGCAGGTCTGAGAGGGCCGCTCTCGTAACGCAATTTTTTCGCGTTTCAATGTCCTCTGAAAATTTCGGCTGCTGTCACTGAATGCTGTGGTACAGCCTTACGGTGTTAGCGCTAAATATGGATAGCAATGATGGAACGAGTTGTGCACGTCGCATTCTGCATGTTATCGGTTCCTCGAGTTCATCGAAGTGAACGGCGATCACGAGTACGAGCAGCGCCCCGCTTCTGCGATGGCAGGGCAACCACTCGAACCGTAATGGGATTTTAGGCAGAAATTCACCGATGGTGCAGTCCCGGTAACCTGATAAGGGTTTCTACGTATAGCTCATTTCACGTTCCGCAGGTAGCGTTTTCCCCTTTTCTACAAAGCACTTTATGCAGATAGCAGCTGGGATTGCTCGGATTTACTGGTTGACAGGGACAATCCAAAGTCGAAATATACCATGTTTGACGTGAGACATTTATGTAAAGTTCAGGTGATAGGAGACTGCGTTCAGGCCGTGGAGAAAGGCAAACAGATGTGCTTGTGAATATGTTTTGTAGTACGCACGATCCCTAGTCATACGATAAATTACCGAATCCGATAATATTTCTAAGTACGGCCGATTGTGGTTGTCAGTGAAGACTCAATAACCACTTGAAAACCATCCATGTTTCGGAGTGACGCACTTGATCGCCGATGTCTCTATCGAAGTCGGCTTGAGTACAAACTATAATAGCCTCGAGTTTTGCACGCCTAGGAGCCCATTCCTTATGGCGTTGGCTCTTTAAAATTGGCGCCAAAGCAGCTTAGCGCCAGGATCAAGGCGGCAATGTGTCTATAGCTTCCTGTACATAGCACCAAGCACCGCCATGAGGACTCCAGGTCCATCTATTTTCGTGAAGGTCATTTTGTCTTTCCCAAATAGGCCTGAAGAATCCCAAACATTTGTGTAGAATGTCTTTGCCCGGCATGCTAATGGCTGTGTGGAGTCTTATTAATGACAGTGGTGGATTCGACCGCGTTTCTTTTCACCGTTCCCACCATAAAAAAGTCCTAAGGCAGTTCTTCTAGAATTATTTTTTCCAAAGTCGAAGAGACACGATGAGAGCGAACTCGTCGCAGAGACAGCCGCCTGATCATTGTTCTATGTACGTAGGAATTGTTCCTCGTTCTTTAGAGGCTTCACAAATTTCGCCACGTCGTCAACACAAACCTATCACCGAATGTATATTGATAGTTTTATCATACCGAGACGCAGCTCGCTTTCCGAATACGAACCGTTCCAGTACAATGACCGAATAACATAATGTGGTAAGTCGAATAAGACCATTTTGCAGGGTTCTTCCACACCAAACAGGAGGGAAATCCCGATGGACGTATCAACTGACAGAAGTAGGGTACGATCAGCGGAGTATGCACAAAACTGTCCCCTCAAAGTTGGCTGTCTGAAGGCTAAATTTTAGATTGTCGCGCACTAAAATAGAAACAGATCTGTTCTCTACGATCAGTTGGCAAAGCACTGCCGTCTTCTCAATGAACTTAGCCAGACGTAAATGTAGATGCTTAAATTCGATAGCATTCAATTAAAAATATGAATCTTTTCTCCTCTTGTCGATTATTTAAATTACATTTTCTCGAGCTGGCAGGCGTGGGGATGGTAGGACGGCGATATTATACGCGCTTGATACAAAAGGTACTTACGGGAATTGACTCTCAAAAAAGATCAGAGATGCTGAGGCATTCACGGCGCATTACAAGTTAATATGTGGATACGAATCGATACGTGTATGACTTGTTTCCTATATTCTACGAATAACAGCTACTGCCGGACGTAACTTGTAGCTTTCACAGCCCCAACTGCCGCCTGCCCCTCAGGCTATTCGTAGGCCCTTTAGAGACTCCGAATCCTGACAAATGCTCTGAAAACAGCTAAGCGGATTAGAGAGATGGATCTCGCCATTTATTTCCTTTTCGCGCGGATCTTGAGCGGTGCCCGAGGCTTTGCTATCACAACCGGGCGGGCTTCGTCACCGCGTTCGCACAAAAAGCGCCCCCATATCGTTCGAGGAGCTTGGGAGGCGTTGGACTCCTAAGGCACAGGACGGCGTTTTTACCGTACTTTAGGAAACCGTCCACTTTGGCACGAGGCAGAAGCGGTATGCGGCGTCATCCAGCGCGCCTAGGTAGGCCCAAGTATAGAGACGTTTACCTGCTAGCTGCAAAAACTGCTATAACGTAGGGAGATTCTCGACACCTCGTATACCGTCGTAGATTCCACCGCTGTCTCGTAGCTGACAGGAAACTGCGTAGACGGAAGTCGCACTTCCGAACTAGGCGAACGGCCTAAGGCATGGCCTGCAGAATGAACAAGGGGCCTGCTCTTTACGAAACCCTGACGGGTGTCTTAATAGACAAATAAGCCGCTCGCACCTCGGCGCAACAACTTCTATTCGACATATGGTGGGAATTACGTGGCTATTCAGATAAATCACCGACCCCTCTGACTAGGGGGGTCGGTGACTTCTACCGATCAGACCCACCCCGACGGCTGGCATAGCCGCGGCTCTGATTGCCGTCTAACAAAAGCGGCTGCGTGAACACATCTTGTCTTCCGGACGGTTACCATACGCCCGTCTAACTGTGTCAACGAATTGAGAAACGCACGTCTTCATTGCATGTCTCAGTCGAGCGCGAGTTCTACAAACATTTCAATAGTAATCACGTTGAGATTGCGTTACGAAGTCGGGCACGCCCATTCTAAGCCTCAGTGGAGCGACCAGTCGGTCGATGATACCAGCACCCCGAACAGCTCCGCGAAGCCCTGCCTTGGGCTTAGTAGCATGGAAAATATATATATATATATATATATA
>MNPL01026315.1:13736-34407 GCA_002081605.1 Tropilaelaps mercedesae
ACCCATCTCCTAGTACGAACTTGTGCGTGCGTTTGGGAGCGCTCGATAGATTTGCACGTGTTTGCTGCGTAGATTAAATTATAAGAAGGGCAAGGTAAGATGCCAATAAATAGGGCCTTCAGGTCGTTCAGATCTGTTTGCTGTCAAGCACTTAAGCTCAGACCTCCACTCCACCGATCACCGTAGGGACTAAAATGCAACTGGTGCACGCACCACTGGTGTCACGAGGTTACTTCTATGCAGCACACGAATCATGCATGCCTTTTTTGCAATTTCAGGCTGTTCATACATTTTCGCCTGAAAGAACTCAAACACGGACGTACGCGCTATCGCGGCTAGGTTAAGTGATAGGGTTGGATTCGTTTTTTGTCACATATATCTCATTTTATAGAGATTGACGACAGAAGGAAACAGCTCAAAAACATTTCGAAATTATTCATGAGTAGCACAATATAACAATGCTATTTTTATTACTAGAACAATAAATGTTACGCACAAGATAGATTTCCTCTTTTCTCTTTCGATTTGATCACGATGCAGCAGAACTTATGGTGAAGAAATACGCTTTGGCGTAGAAGTAACGCCTTCCTTTTCGAGAGATTTTTCACTCGTAAAACAGAAAACGACGTCTTGCCGTAGAATAAACGAGAACTGGAGGCAACTCGGAAGTCCACAAAGAAACGGGCTCTACCCCGGTCATGGGTGACTGTGCTTGTAGACGCCGCTCAGGTTATCCCGGCGAAGGAAACGGGATCAAAGACAGATCTTTGAGAGCGAAACGCATATTCCGAAACGTCGCCGGTCCGGAGTGTTTGCCTTTGTACACGTCAGCTAAATGTTACTTTTCTGCGCTGGGTGACCGTCCAAGGTCTAGCGACGGTCGCGTGAACTTTACCGCACCGTCTAGCAATGCGTTGTTTCGGAAAGGCGCTATTGTCCTGTTCTGGAATGTATTACGGGAAGTTGGCCCCATCTTCTGTGAATTGGCTTGGTTTGCACCAGAATGTATTGCTCACTCTGGCCGTAGCCAAGGAATTATGTGTAATTTTCTTCAATCGACTATGTTGCTCTTAACATGGTCAGATATGATAGTTGCTGCACATAAAGTTTAACACAGGTACGTATATGTACTCTGTGGCTGTTTCCGAGTAGAATATAACAAAACATAGCAATAAAATGCGCGTATATGTTAAGCAGCCGATATGGCTGGTCTTCGACGCCATACCAGTGAGCGCATGATGTTACGTAAAGAGGCAGACAGAGAGTGTATAAATGTAAGGAAGACTGAAGATCGCCCTCAGGGCAACGTCGCTGCATAGCCCCGAAAATATTAAGGCGAGAGAAGAAGTCTTGGCCCATTCCTACAACGGCAAAAAGTCACAATGGGTTTGAGAAGAGCCCCATCAAGAGGGAGTAAAATAACTCAGCGCGAATATTGCCGAATTCTCGATCGCGGGAGGACGCCGAGCTCTAGTGGAGCGCACACGCGCTTCCGGCGTTTGTCTCACTTCTGTCCGAAGGTTGCTAATGCAGTTACTCCAAGGTCGAATGCCTGATCCTGAATCACCGCAGCACCGGGACTTCCGACTGCTGACGACGATGGAGAAATTATTGCCCGTCGGAACATCAAAGCTGAATCGGTAGAATATACGTTAGTTCTTGTCTTGGCGTTCCCTGACAGAACTGCCGTCATCTAGAACGGACTAAAAGGCTTGGCCAAACGTAATCGTGTTTGGCAAAACGAAAACAGGGAAACAGCTTTCATCGATTGAATCTTCTCGGTTGGTTGAAGCGATAACCTGCTAAAGCGGTTGTTCTGTTCACGGGTGTGTGATCGTTGAAGTTACGTTGTGCACAGGTACATGGAATTGAAGGAGGAATTGAACCTGAAGGAGGCCGTGGGGCTGAAAAAGAGATGATGGCACTGGTGTGTAAAACGATATACGGCTTGTTTAGGGCAACTTTTTTAGTACTTCCATAAGAATAGTAAGACTTCGCTTACGCCTGTCGTTTAATTTGTTATGGATGAGAGTTTGTCAACATTTAGTTGTTTTTTTAGGGCTGACATTTGATATGCACAGGACTGTTTTCGCCCTGCTGCCTAAGATGTCCCACATCACTCGAAGTCATAATATGTTGAGCGCTGTTTACATTAAAGTTTTTTTTTATATCCGAATAAACTTTTCTAATTAATTTTACAATAGCGAATTCTATCTGCAAATTGTCGACGACGAACTCCGTTTCAATTTGCGCAGTTGATCGAAATGTAGCAGATAACGTTAATATATAGAATTCACCACAAAACGTAAAAATAATCAAATATTCTATACATCTTCTTGTCGAAAGCACGTATGAGTTTTGTCCCCAGAATACTCTATTACATCACAAGCTCTCGTGGTCGATGTGAATTCGCAATTTTTATCCAGAGCTCTAATAAGGCCGCCATTTTGCTGCTTGACGAAGTAGCCTTGATTAGAAGCACCCCGAAAGGCCAATGTCATTTTCACGGATTCGAAAGAAGACATCCTCCACGCAGTAGGTTTTATGCTTTGTTCGTATGATTCATCAGCTGCAACCGCACCCGGCAGTATAACTACTCATTGCTACAAAGGCATTAAAAATAATGGCCATATGGTACCGTCTGAAAGCAAAGATTGTTAGTGATATAGAAACAAAAAGATACAACAAACAACGAACATAGTATCATTGTAGAGTGAGAATTCCTCGAAGAGAAATCTTGTAACAGTTCTGAGCAAACATTATGGTTGAAAAAAAGCACCCTGTTATGGATGACAGCTGGAAGCACATCATACGACATATCAGTTGTATATTTCAATGTCCGTCTTAAAAGGACTATACGGTACAAGCAAACCTAAGTGACGACTAGAACCCCCCTAAGTGTTTACATTCTTTGTGTAATTACACCACAGAATAGCGTCCTTTCCTGAGATAGTCTACTAAAGCTCTTCGCAATCTCATAATCTATTTACTATTTGGCCAGAGATCGCCAGACATCCTTCGCATCGGGAATAGATAACCTTCTGCGTACCGACCCTCCTAAAGGCAAACAAATTTATTGCAAAAATCCACTTCACCTGGCTAATCCGGGGCATAGAGCAGAAGCTGAATTAAATACGGCTTGTGTTGACGATTCGGTTCACTTCTATTATGTATGAACGTTAACACAAGCAAACTCAAAATCCTTGTAAACAATCCCCGATTAAAATCGCCTGTTGACACAGACCGGTTCGTACGAACTTCGCCCACTACGTTTCGGTGACTCGTGACGACAGCCCTTCTAAAGCAGTGCCGTTTGATGAACAACTACAAATACGGTATTTCTAAAATTGCGACTGTATTTTACCAAGTAGGACACTTTAGTCGTCCGCCACTGGGGGCAGTATAAATATGCCCATATCACTCTAGACTCATTAGACGCTGGCGAACATCGGAGAATTTCGTAGCTGAAAGAATCTACAAATATCCCCAATCCCGTCGCAGCTCTATTGGCGATGTGACGCCTTTGGCATCCTCTCGGAGTGGAGAGCCTGCTCTAATTGGGCCATGCGGCCTTACTCCCAGAGAGATCTGAGTGTCGGTGCGGGCTGGCACGCTGGCGGCTTTTGGAAAAAGAATTCTACGCTCGCATAAAAACGCAACTACACTCGGAAACGCATGTCTGACCTGTCTTTCAGGTTATGTATTGTATCACCATTGAACTTGCGCTGGGTTGTTCGCGACGCTGGTCCAAAGAGAGTCACTGTGTGCTTCCAAGGCGAACGAGGGTTGCAACGGCACCTCAAGACTATCACATCGAGGATCAGCAATTGCATTAAATCCCTTCCTTGCGGATAGGCTGATGCCTTGCGTTCACCCGACGTGGCGCCTTCGTCTTCGTCTCTCACCCCACTGGGCTGTGAACTTATGCACGACATCTTCGTCGGCCGTCGACTTCATTTCTCCTTCGTTCTTTTTTTATACCTTCGCTTCGTCTTATTCTTAGTGGGATAGTTACACCTGTCCGTTAGCCAATTACCACGACTGCCTACGTACAGGTGGGCAGATGGACAGGCATTAATATCTCGTAGCGTGAACGACTGCTTCTCAAAGTACAAAATCATGCCGTACTGACGGTCTCTTACCATTTGTAATTAGCTACGCAATTTTTGCATGCGTTTCAAATGAAAGCTATAAGATCCCCCAAGGAGTGTTTCCTATTTGTGGGGGTTGGACTGAGCTAGCTTGTACTGTTCTGTACTTCGTCCCGAATTTTGGTTTGAGTGTTGGAACGAGCGGGATGTTTGAACTGTTGCTTGACTACTGAACGGCATTGCCAACACAAGGTTCGCCCTTGAGGTAAGCTACTCGTTATAACAACGTGTCGTTCATTTCCGGTGCACGCAAGCGTGGAGAAACACACCTGGATATCGTGTCAACAGGAGCCATACAAAAAAAAAAATAGATCCCATTGTCGCTTGAATGCCGCCCTGGGTGAAATAACTTGACAAAGAAGCTTCGCCCGCGTTTTCAGTAAAGCAGAACTGGACTGAAGGTATAGCTGCGCCGCATGGTATGCCTATACAGCGAAAGAACTACTAGAGCATTAAATTGCGATAGAAAACGTTGCGATGTAAATAAACATAAGTGGATCAACCTACGGTCATTGGTCCGTTTTGTCAAACCTATCGACCAGCAGCTAGTTCTACGAATGTACATATAGATATATATATATGTGAGCATCCTGTACATGCAAATGTTTGGCTAACGCCGTACTTACCGCTGCTATAACTCATACGCCTGTATATCTTACCATCGATGTGCTTCGTCATTCTCACCGCACTTCACTGATGCGTTGAATCCACCAATTCACACTTCTCTCGGGCCAACTACTGTGTACGGGAGGATTAACATAGGCCTAACCCTTCTGCAATCACTTTCAGCTCTCGACTTCTCTCCGCCACGGCGCAGACCTCACAAATCATTGACGAAGAACACGTCGAACCTCCCAATATAGTTTCTTGATTATTACTTCGGTAAAATTTTACAGCTCGCGGGCAACCGCACAAAACACGCCTGCCGACGTTCATGGGCATCGCCTCTTCCTCAGCGTCGAGACCGCCGTGATGCTCGGTTAGTTGCCTGTCGGTCAGGAGTGGCAAGAGGCCTTCGGTTTGTTCGATCTATCCTGCTCTGCTAGTGGACGACGGAAGATCGTAAAACTGCCCTGGACGGCTGAGGACGGTGGCTAAACTATCAAACGAGTGCCCTTGGTCTTCCTGCTAACTCTGTTCGCGCGCTGCTGTTGCGTTGTACGACCTCCCCTCTTCTCGTCCTGGATCATTAAAAGGTGATACAAGTGATGAGATCATCGCTCTATGGGAGTCTACAGACGGAGAAAACCTCGAAGGCACTTCTGATCCGGAGTTAGGTAAAAACAAAGATCATTATTGCCTTACACACGAGATGAATATTGCCCAACTAGATGTTAAATGAAACCGAGGTTTATCGGCGCTCAGAAGCAGAGGCAAGGTACAGGGTTTCCTCTTGAGATCTCATTGTTCTAAGGGAAAAACGAGACAGTTGTTTTGAATCCCCTCCGCGAATCCGGCTACTTCCAACGCTGTTCTAGGAGACAGTTCCCCATTATTTGCTAACCATTAATATATATTGTGAGAAAAGCCGTGACACGTCAATGGATCGATTAAGGCCGGTTCGACGCCGTTTTACTGAGTGGGCGAAAGGCGGCGGAGTTGCGGCGAAAGTGAGATTGTGTTGTTTGACATATGTACATATGTTATATGCATCACTCAACCCGATCTCGTACAAATGAACTACCAATGTCGCTAGGTCGAAGCCGAGGTCACAAGACAACGGATTTGTTGGCCGGTTTGCTAATAACTGCTGCAATAAGTCTGTTGAGCTCAGCAGCTTGGGTGTACTTGTGTGCGCCTTCAGGCGACCGGAGGCGGGACATGCAGATGCACAGGTTCGATGCCCACCGTTGCATATTTACATGGGGTGGTCATCTTACAGAATAATACAAAAAGGCGTCACCATGAACGTTGAATGTTGGCTGATCATCAGCCTTAAAAAATATTTTTTTGCTGTAATTAAGTCTAATTAATTTGAGAAAAAATAGTCGATATACATCGATTTTATATCCTACATGGGTTCTGGGTAGATTTTACGGATATTTGTCTGTTAAACAACCAAAACTGACTCTAGAACGTTTCCCTGCTATGATTCGTATAACGTATTTATGGGTATCTTCAAACTGTAAAACCAACGACGGTTTTACAAGTCCCTCTGCCGACGAACTACCTGTCGCCTGTCTCATGGGCTTGTTGTAAAATATGCACTTACGTTCTCGAAATGCACGGATATGACAAAGGATGTCGCGCCGTTTATGTGGCAATATCTACTGAATACATTTTGACAAGACACCCGAACGTCCGCCACATCGCCTTTTCTATATTCTGCTAGCGGGAGAAACTGTCCATCAACTTTCCAGATCTGCCCGTGACACGAACATTATACACCGAAACGAAACATTATACACCTGCATTAAATACGCTAGCTAATGCGTCTCAAGCTGCAATAACACAACCCGATCCCGAGTGGTTTATCGCTGTACACACTTAAGGCTGCAGTGTACAACGCTACAGGTGGCTTTGAATGCGTGAATACATGCCTTTGCCACGCATTTTCAAATTCAACTCGTCTCTGGCGAGTAACGACCAAAACCATTTTGCAGTGAGTCTATGCAGTCGACACAAGCATTCGAGAGTGCTTCTAGACGCCGGTGGCCGCCCCAGTAATCAGCGAAAGTTGCTATGAGTTGGACCGTTTCGGGTGAAATTCACATTAAGCTCATTCATGAGTAATTTCTTGATGGAGCATCGTCCTCCGCCATCGATGGTGGGATTCGGAGCCGCACTGCCATTGTCTGACGCTTGACATCTTAGTGGGGTCGTTTGCTATCGTACACTCCCTTAGTTGTAAAGGGCAACTTTCTGTGTCGTGACGGTAATCTCTCGGCTATAAATGTACGGACCAAACCCGGCCACAGAGTACAGCTGTACCTCAACCGTAGGCTGTATAGTCGCCCAGATTAGTAGAATCGTTTTCTATTTCCTCCGGCAGAAAAACACTTGACGCGAATAATAGTAAATGCGGAGCAAAGCGCCCTTTGGGCGGGAACGTGCTCCGTTCTTGGGGGCACACCTGACGCGTTGCTTTACCGTTTGCTCGAGCACAAAGTAACTTCGCTGGAAGGAAGCACCTACGCCGAGTGAGAACGTGTCTAACAGACTTTGTACGCTGTGTACGTTGTAAAAAAGCCCGAGAAGCCAAATAGCGTCAAGCGCTGATACCAAAAATCGTTCTCTTCACCCACTCGGCATGGCTTGGCAGGTTCTTATAAGGGCATTCGCTTTGACCACAGATGCAGCGGAATCAAGCGCTTGTCTGAAGATTTCTGGCGTGTGATAAAGAGGTTATGTGTATGACTGGTAGAAAATTAGCTGAGACTACGGAAAGGTCTGACGACTATTATGGGAGATCATTAGATTGTTGTTGTTTATTAGAAAGTGGAGCAGAACGATTAAGTTTATTTGTTACCTGTCCACACGGTTGGTGTCATCTAATATGCCGCCGCTTATTGCTGCGGCGTCACCTGCGTGACTGGAGTTCGGCTGAGATGCGGTATTCAAATACTTTATTATTATTATTATTATTATTATTATTATTATTATTATTATTATTATTATTATTATTATTATTATTACTGTTTGAAGGCTTCTAACGCCAACAAAGCACCATCCAGTATTGGCATGATAAGCCTGTGTAAATTTCTCTGCAAGCCTTTGCATGGACTACTCTTTTCAAGGGCAGGAGAGTTTTCCCAACGAACTGGGGCATGCCCACTCACTATTGGCAATGACGCCCTCGCACAAAGATTGCTTGGCAATAACCCAACGTAAAGGGTTGATTTTGAACTAGCAAAGAAATATCCTCAAGGAATCTCGGTCCTTTACCTTGCGCAACCACACGCACGTTAAGACTGACAAAAACACGTGAGAAATTACGCCCTCAATGTTTGTCTTGTCGCGAAGAACTCATCGCTCCCGTCGATCTGCGTTGTATGAGTTCGTTGTCAGCAAGACATTGCATTATACGTCTCCCTCAATACGGGCCACTATGAGCTTTATTTCGCTGCTACAGCCTCCATAACGCTGATTATTGGCGAACGACAATAACTCACATTATTGACCCGGGAGGTTCGGACGTAGACAAGGCCACGTTTCGAAGATCATCGACTTGCGTCATGCAGGTGGACCAATCCAACGAATTGAGACACATACGAAGATGCGCTAAAATAAACACTCTGCGATTTCGCTAACGATCCAGCCTATTTTGCGTGGTGAGTCGAGCGTGCAGACATCGACGATAACTCCCATCTGCTACGAGCGTCTGCGTCGGTTTTCACACACAAATTGTGACACAGCTGGCCGGAGGTGCATCGCTTGAGAGGTTCACCTGCAGATGCGATGTGGGAGTTGCACCCACCTGGCGGGTAGGATGAAGTGGGACGAAGTGGGATGAAGTAGGGAGTACTGTAGTTTCAGGTGCTACTGGCTTTTGGTTCGAGCGTAGCCGCTGACAGCGGTGCTTGTTAACATATACGCCGACCATTTACCTACCCTCGGTAAGCTCCGGCTTGGAGAATCCCAGGCGACCGAGGTATTGAGAGTCAAGAGAGAATCGCTGACGATGCACTCGCATAAGTATCATCGGAGCGTTCTCGGTCTTCAGGCTTCGGATGCGTTTTTTGTCCAAAGGCAACTTCCTGATCGGTTGTGAGTACGTGCATCCCATAATAATCTAGGCGAACCTGCCGGCACAACGTTGCTCGGCTCTCGGGAGTCGGGTCTTTTCCCGTACCCGACAAGTGAACCAAGTGACGTTAACATGGCTGTCATCGCGGCATCATGACTTCAGCGTTCGAAATAGTTAGCAAAACGTGTTCTTATTCATTCGATGAATTTCTGCTTGAGCAGTGAGCAAATAATGAAGTCGCGTAAAATCATCTGCGTTGTCAAACCTCGCATTCAGATCGCCAGCTATATCGAGAAGGCTCAGTGTCTATGCTCGTCATCAACGGCCAGACTAAGCTCAGAGATATCTATTCTATTCGATATCGACGCGTATTTCTTAATCTCTTTCTGCCAACCGCAGGACGACTCATTGGCTGCATACAAAATCCTTTTAAAATGCTGTTCAAATTTACGTGTTGTAGGACATATGACTAGGTTGTGTCAGCCTTGTAGGTCGGTTGTCCACGATGAAACGTCGCAATGTGCCGTGAAACTCGCAGAGAACATGTTGTATCTGCACCTAGTGCATCAGATCTTCCGGCTAGGCTGCGCTGGCTACGTCAGCCGAGCTTAAGTACTTGCCAGTTCGAGTTAGCGAGAATTCACGCTGGGACTTTGGCTAGTGTCATACGTCTGTATGAGCGGCTGGCGTGTTTAAATGGTCGGTCAGACGTGTGCAGGCCATAAGACCAGTTTCTCTACTAGCCATATGCCGTAACGTACCTTCGTGTTTCAGCCGGGCTAACCTACCATGTAAATGTCCTAATCCTTTTCGTATTAACCACGAAACCAAATTATGGCTAATGCGAGGATCTCGTTACACTTTCTGACATGTGAGCTGCTGTAATGGCCGTGTGAGTCTGGTCGTTTCGGTTTGTCTGCATAAAGGTTCGCCTCCAAGCTGGAGAGTCGCGGTGAATCAGTTGAATCGTTGAAACGAGACGATGGCTGACACCTCGTGAAGACCTGACTACGCCCGTTTATATGGGACGGGCGTTTGTTCCTTTTTTGTGCGTTCGGGTGCCCGGAGAAATGAAAGAAGGAATCAATACGCTTTAAGGCGACAGGGAGTTGCTCTTATTTATGCTGCTCCTTGCCAGCAGCGACTTGTGTGAGACTCACAAGTCACTGCTGACCGCCAAAAAAGCCTGACCTTACCTAACATCCCATAAAAACAAAGGTGAAACATGTTCTTTACGGTTCCTCCAAACATAGGTATCAATGTCAGGCCTAACACCTTTACCCCAGCACAGAACGTGTATGTTGGACGTCAGCATATCCCTATGGCCGAACCACGAAAAAGAACGCTTTGGACTCACGCAGATGGTTCATTTGTCCATAGGCCCTCGCTGTTTTCGGATATTTCCCCTGGCGGTGGCACCGGTGCGAAACCGAGGTCGGAAAGAGCCTCGTTTGCTCTCCATTCCATATATTATGATTATTATGTTACACACAAGAAGCAAGCTTACAGCATGTGCCTGAAGAAACGTTCATCCCATCTTACCTCGCGTTTTATTCATGTTCTCGCTAATAGATACCACTCGACGCTATTGTCGCATACGCGTCGCTCGAACTGAATCCAGAATGTGGAAATGTTCCAGGGGTCACTGGGAGACTGGGCAACGATTCTTGTGGAAAGATGGAGTGCTGCGCTGAAGGTGCCGCCGATACAGCGCCTTCCTACAGGCCACATCAGATGTCTACACCTCGCCAGATGCCAGTCTTTCGTCGAGGAGCGGCCTGGCAAAATTCCTACACGGGTTCGGGAAAAGCGCGTCGCGTAAACAGAAGCGGCTACGGTTTTTATTTGCCGTAAGCAGGCCGTGCGATATGCCGTGTCCTTGGCACTAGCGTGTCCCACAGGACGGCGTTCTTCAGGTAAGCCGGGTTTCAGATGCTGCCCCAGTTGGGAGACAGTGGCCCTTAGCTCGGTTAAGCTCCATATTATTTATTAGTGGACACCTTTTCGTAGGAAAGTCGCATATAGTTGCACCCGTTTTTTTTTCTAAAAAGCCCGTAAATCTGCCTGGAAGCGTGGAGGCTTCGATTTGGGACTGCCACCGTTGCATAGGTCTGCGAGTATTCTGCTCTTGTATGGTGCTGTTGCTTCCATGACTTGAGCGTAGGATATTTTGTCTCAATAGAATGGCACAAGGCTTTCCACACCTCGTAAGGGTTAAATCACTTTCACAGCCAAGCCTGCAAGCCCCGTGGTAAATCGAAGACGCAATCAAAATCACTTCAATCGCGGCGGTGGCTGGGATTGCTAACTGAATGCTTGCAAAGCTTGGGTAAAAGTCCCACGTATAGTTAAGCAACACCATCCCACTTACGCAGTCCCGTAGTGCGTAACGACATTTCTATTGGCGGCAGTGACTTACTTCCTGCGCGTTCGTTTCTCTTGCTGCCACGACAAATCGCATAGAAGTGAACCGGCTAAATGAAACCAAAACTACCTCCCATCTCCAACTGCCTGAAAAGCTCAGACGTGATCCGAGAGCGCCCAGATCTTCTTCCTAGGCCTTCTTCTAGTCAGAAGTTCGGTTCGTGTAGCCAATCTGCCTAATGGACTCCCCTGGGCGATTTGATGTCGAAACGGGATGCCTGCGCTAGGCTTGTCCTATCGATCAGATGTCATGCGGCCAGACCTGTCATCCGGAATGCAGCCGAAACCCACAGTGTAGACTGAATAAACTTTACACCTACAGTTCGGCGAACTTATCAGGTAGGCGAACGATCGGCTAAAAGAGGCAACCTCCACACTCGACTACTCTGGTGGAGTGGCCAGTTTCAAATATCGCACTCCAGTAAGCAGGTCCACTGACCGCAAAAGTACTAAAGGTTCGTGGTGTGTCAAACGACTAACATCGATGCAGAAGACGAATTACATACAATTCAAATCAAGTTATATATATATATATATATATACGAAAGCTCGGAGTAAACGAGGAGTTTAAAGGAAATTTTGGACACACTTGGAAGATCTCCGCTAACTCAGTCTCGGGCGTGACACACGGCTCTGGTTCATTTTAGCCCGCGTACAGGCGGCTGAGTTTCGGCCGATTTCTATTCCATTTGTGCCATAACGGTTCGATGAGAGCAGGCGCGTAGGAGTTAACCGGGTGTTTGGTTCACGTGGTCGTCTCAGCTACCTGCATTGATTGCCGGCATTTTGTTGTCCTGTCTCCTTTCTTGGCCGGTTGACATCCCGTAGTCACGGCAACAGGCGGCAGCAATCAATTCTAGCTTGGCATGGATCCGCGACGCTCTGCTGATGAAGGTGGAACTCCTTCGTGTGGATAACATGAACGCCGGTATATCGAGTAGGACAAAATGAAATACACAAGGCATTTATGAGCACGTTTATTACGCGTCGTGAGCGCCATGCAGAGCTTGCGTACGGCATGCCTAGTCAAATGAACTGAACGACCCTCTCGCGGGGTTATTTTGGGATAGAAGATCTACGCATCAGTAAGAAACAGCCGGTCTGCGTTCATTTAGCCCAATTGTTGTGCGTATCTGATTGGACGCTAATTAATTTGCTCCCTCATCATATTCAAGCTGGCCGGGGAATAAACATGCGGTCGTCAAGCATTTTACGTCATGACTATTTTGGTGCCTTCAATTGTTGAGGATAGCAGAAATGCTAAGCCCTGGGTTCTTTTACAACCGACATCCACAGGAAAATATCACTGGGCGACTTACGTCGTACTCCCTGTTCAAGTAGTTTGCTTAGTTTGGGTTTTATTTTTTTAGCTGTCCGTAAATGCATAGCTTAGTTCACATATAGACATTTGTACGACGCAGCGTATCTAATACTTGGTACTGTGAGCTGCGGCTGAAATACCTCCTTGCAAAAAATCTATTTTTGAACGCCAAAGAATACGGCTGGAATAATGGCTGAGCTTTTGTCGCGTTGTGGATAGACTGCGACGACAACTGAATGCCTTTTCGTTCACTTAAATGTTATGATCGCGAATGGACAGCTTCCATCGTTGGCATCCAATTGACTGAGTAGGGATGCCGATGTCATTCCGTCGACAAAGACCCGCTTTAGTTGACCGCATATATATTCATGACGAGGCTAAATTTGCAATACGACGCTGAAAACATCGTTGTACAACAATGCGTACCGTTGCCCTTCAGAAGCTTAACGTTGCGTTATTTGCCAGTATAGTTCCGTATACTAATACCCCCGTATCAACTATATCAAGTGGTGGGGGGCAAAAACATCGTTACATCAGATGGCCGTCATTCAAACGAGCCTTGTTCAACCCTGTATTTACGTCACCACATGCGTAGGTGAAAATTAAAAAACGCAACCGTTGAAACCACTTGCGTAGCTTCTGCGTAGAGCGTAGGCATTCTCTCCCAAGCACGGGAACCTACTGAAGAAGGCAGTCGTGTGTAGACTAGTCGTAGAAAGTGATTTCTAAGTACGCTTGGCTGGGATTGAGGTAAAACGTCAAGGAATTGATTGAATATCACCTCTCCCCGCCACAGGTACATAGATATCGACAAAAAAAATCGTGTTCTATATATATGTATGTATATATATATATGAAATACGGCGGTAATAGATGTTGTAACGCTGCAAGTGGCCAACTGGGTCCCCCTTGAACGACAGCAATACTGCGCGAAGATTTATAGATATTCGCCAGAACTTCGTACATGGATGGCGTGGCTGCGCTGGTCCCACGTGTGAAAATCGGATACGGTCAACCATTAGAGAAGCTTTCCGCCGCTGATCGCCGATTCGCGTGAATTTAGCAAATATAGCGTCCTATTGATGTAGCTGAGCCATGTGTACGTTTTGCCCCGTCGCGTATCGACACGATGCGTCTACTTGCCGACGCCGCAACATTAACAACCCGTTTTAGGATTCCAAATTTTTGCTGCATGCGCGCAACGACCTTTGCGTCCTTTTGGAGCTTAATCGTCTCGTATATGTATACAAGAAAACTGTGGTCGTTGAGCACTGCTGCAGTTACAGACCTTACCGACCCTGAATACGAGTCAACAAAACCGTATTATACCCTCGTATGGGAGCAGCGAAACGAGCGCATTTCGTAGTGAGCTAGCTTGAGAAAAAACGTCGGCACATCTTGCCAAAGCATAAACGCACATTGACGTCTATTTAGCGCCACACTCTGGACGAAGAAACAACGTTGTGGCTACATGACAACGCTTAGTCTTCATCGGATGTGACAACTGCTAAAATGACTCTATTTGAAGCTTGAGTCCTGTGTCCCATCTGAGAAGACGCTGGTGCAACAACGAGATGAATATGGTCAGCCGGCGCGTCGCGTCTTGCACTCGACTAATCGGCGGGGCAATTTTCTTGTGTCGACGATGTCCAACGGCGGCGTGTGGTGCTATTGTGGGAACGAAAACGCCCTAATTTTCACGAATATGTATAGCGTTTCCACTAGCGTAGCAATAACAATGAGAATAACAGCAAGAATGTTGTGCTGTAAGCTGGTCTTGGCGGCATCTCTAGAAGCATGTATGGGCTGCTACAAAGTGTGTGCAGATAAAATCGAAGTTGAAGCTTAAATTTGAGTATGCCTAACGACAGATAGACCATGAAAAATTTTGAGAAGGGCGCCACCGATCAGGATACGCATACTTTGCAAGCAACAGTTCAAATTTTGTATGCCCATCCAACTTCAAGTAGAGCCATTCCATCGCTATTTGAGACGTTCACGAAATCCGACAGTTACATATGACAATTACCGGACGTTAATCGGCCATTAAACAGCATCACAGTGAGAATAAATATAACTCGAAAATACTGAAAGATCGTCTACTTAAAATAGCCATTATATTCCGCATCAGTCGCTCACGGTGTCGCGTATTCCGTCTCTCCTCCACCATCCGAAAAGGGAAAGGGGTCCTCACACAGACGAATCGAGTGGGTGTCAACCTAATTCACGAAAAAGTCCTTCGTGCCGCTTCGACCGAGTGTGTATCATCCGTATCAAACGGGCGCGATTGCCGAAATCTTTAGTTTGTAGTGACCCCCAACGAACCCTTTGATTCCTCGTGTTCCCATGACATCGACGACAGTCGAACGACGTCGCTCCGAACCTGACATCTTGCGATAGTTTTCGGCACACACTTCAGCTGCAACATTTTATCTTGCACGACTTCTATCTATTACCTCGTCTATTGGTCCACTGCGACCGCTCTTACTGGCGAAAATAACTGCACTTCAGTGGAGACTCGTCCTGCACTCTGAGCCGATCGCCTTGTAAGCGACATCGCCAAGTTTTGCGGGAGTACGCTCCCGGATCAGATGATCCGGCAGAAAATTATTCTGCAATTTTCTCACAGGCTGTTCTAAATTTCGCGGCCCGTTGGCTTTGGTGGGGAAGTGGTTGTGGGGAACAGCAAGGCCGAGAGTTTGCGAAGGACTATTTTCGAACGATACTTCACGCGACTTCGACGCCAGGCGAGTCGCTAATGCAAGTTTGCTCAAAGACGGCCAATCTGTGCTTTGAGACTGCGAGAGAATCGCTCATGCGGGTGGCAATAACGTTAGATGAGCGGTAGATAACTGTAGCGTAGATAGGTTTGGGGGCTGAAACTGTGAGAGTGTGGAGCCGTGGGAGGCCGTGGGGAAAAGGGATGTAATGACAGCCTTAGAGCGGAGGGAAGTGATGCTGTTGTTGTTTGCTATTGTCCGCTTGGTTGGGAATCCGACGTAGTAGTGCCTTTGAGACACTGATTATAGCGCACCGAGCGCATGCGGCAGGGCGATGATTTACACAGTGTTCGAATAACGGCAACAAACAACAATTGCTTAGAATTGTGGTTACCTGCCCGCAAAGGCGTTGATGCAAGGAGGGACTTGGCAAGTCAATTGGCCTAATTCGGCCTTATAAATCTCAAATCGTATCCTGAGGGAAGCCCTGTGATTAATCCTACATCCAGCTCTGTTGCCACTTGAATGGAGAAAGGTTTTGGCAAATGCCTGCTAAGCTCTCTTGCCTTTGGTTAGATGAATTAATATTCGTTAAATATAGCCCCTGAGCTAGAACCATTGTCCTAGCCTTACACATACGTCTGCTCAAAGGTTCAGCTTTAGACGTTGCTTTTTTCGTGCAGTTGTTTCAGCCTTCCAAAAATTCTCATAGATTGAATTTATTCACTGGTACGCCAGGTCACTAAGTGTTTCAGCGTAAGAACCATTTTTAAGGGCTGCTTTCAACGCGATGTTAATTCATTTCATCAAGAGATGAGCTCTGCGACAACTCATACAGGCAACAAAAACATGTCATGTCGCGTTTTTCGGATGTTGTAAAATTCATAGTTTCACTTACAATATGTATTACATTGTTTTAGAGCTAAGATATCCCAGCGCAATTTAGGGGCCCGGTCACAACTATGAGTGGATACAAATCGTTGGCGTAACGTCTCATAAACCTGAGTAAGTGCCGATAGTGGCACTTACAACACAATAATAGGTCACCACCGTTTTGCTGTCACTACGGGAGCATATCCTAACCTATCAAATTGTCTCTTAGTGTAGTCGATGTAAATACAGACCATGCTTTTTTCATTACCCCAAACCTGATACATGAACCTTCCTACCTCAAACAGAATCGCCGCTTACAGATGTTCGCTAGTGACCTGACCCGTGCTTATTCGATTGGTTGAGCCCAAGCCAATATCCATTCTACACTCACTTCCACTGATACCAATTTACGTAGCTTCTACTTACTACTCCTCAAGGCATTGTCAGGCAATGCAGCTGAAGTCTGCAATGAAATAAACGGATTGTTTCCCCGCAATAGCATTTTCCCTCCATTTGTCGGCTTTTGGTTTGAGGCCGAGCTCGTTAGTCAACTCCGCTCGGCCACGTCGTACACACGAGGGGGGTAGGCATGGCTGCGAAACAAAGGAACAAAATCCGCGAGCCACCTCCACCTGGCATCGAGCTTTAAAGAGAGCCTATTGACAAGAGAGCTCCGCCGGCGATTGTTTGCTCCTATTAGGCTTGATCGTGACCGGCCCGGGTAACTCCGATTAGCCACGGCGGAGTAAGGGCGACGGGTGGTTCTGTGCATTAGCGAGTTCCGTCGACTAATGAAACCCGCCCGAGTGCGAAGCGGCCCTGGCCCGCACACACTGAAAATGATTGATGGCCAACCGCTAATCAGCTGTTGCCGTACGGCAGAGCGGAATAGAGTTGCGTGCGTGCGTGCGTGCGCGCGTACGCGTGTGCTCAGGCTACCTGAAGACAATACTCTGACGTGGGAAGGCGTGCGTGCCTCGTGATTATATGCGCCCACGTTCAGATTCAGGCGATGAACTCCTACGTGACATGCCATTTACGTTTTGGCTAATTTGGTAGGGTGTCCCTTTTCTACCAAGAGTTTGCTGCAGAGCAGATTGCCGAGCAAGAAAGTATCTTGTCTCAATAGCTGGAATAAATCTATTATGCACGACTCAGACATTCGTGTAGGATGGACACTCTTGAAGGGCACCCTGCATGGATTCGAATGGCCGGGTGCTTTGAATTGAAGGAGAAGGAATAATATGCTATGGAACGACAGACGTTTTCTTGAGATTTCAACACGTCGAAGGCATGTGTCGTATAGTAATACATAGTTCATGGCTGTTCGGAGTTTCTGGGTCGCAACGTTGTTGAGTAGCACTGTTCTAGAGCCTTGCCCGTCGATCTTGTCGCCAGGATGTGTGCACGCCCTTCGGGGACTCAGACAGACGTACAGTTTGTATGCAGTTTCAAAAGGAAGAGGGGTAAACATGGACTTATTTGTATATATAGCAAATAGTGATTATATGTAGGTATATACACCTGTTCAACTATTACACCCGACTGGAAAATGTGTTGGGTGCGCGTCTGTCTACAGGCTTACCTACGGTAACAAGTAACTTCGAGAAAGTTTCTAGTGAATACCAAACATTTGTATTCAAGGGTTGTATCAATTAAGCCTGCATTTTTTATCGTTCCCTGCACGCGGCACATAATTAACTCTGCGTGCTGCTATTTGCTCATTCTCTTCTCGTTTGCCATGACGACGGCAGTTGGCAGGAGTGGTTTCATCTTATCAGAACGCCGGAGAATTCTCCAGTTCGTCATGGCGGTCTGCTGCCATCAAGGCAGGAGTCAATTGTTTTGCATAGGCCAAAACTTTTGCACCGCAATTCCCTCCTTGTCCTGCTCGCTTGACACAATGTACGCCGACGGTACCGTCATCTTCGTAACCGACAAACACATGCTAACCCGCTACACTTAAAGGTTACAGAAGTTGACTAGACGAACGCACACATTAATGATCAGGTAACCAAAGTACTTTGCCCTTTTTTTCTCCCTTTTCGTTTCCTCCGCTTGGCTTAAGCGTGGGTAGCCTACACTAAATTCATCTGTTCATAATGATTAGCAGAGAAGTCTCTTACAGTAGTAGGTCATGCACAACAGCGGGATGCAGTTAAATACACGCCCGTATTTGCCTGCTATACTGGTTACTGTCGCGCAACAGGCGAACCTGTCGCGTTCATCGAGGTCGGCGACATCAGTGAACATCTTTAATCGTTTTCCCACCGTGTTTATCCTGTGCGTTCGCGCGTTAGTCGGCATTTGGTGTTGGGCAAGGCCGTACGTCATTGGCCCCTGCAGTGATACAGCATCCTGAATGCGCTAACGAGCAGAGTCGGAGGAGGCTTTCTCTTTCAAGATTTTACATTAAACTTGCTGGAAATCGAAAACGTGTGTGCTGCGGCAAACCCATTGTACAGCGGCTGGAGATGTCGCATTCACTTTCCTACGAGAGATTCGCCCTTGTAAACAACACTTCAGTGTCTCAATTGGTACGCTTTTTCGACGATTTTTCAGGATCTGCCGCTACTGTTTTTCCTAATGAAATTTCCCACAAGCTTTTCTATTTCACGTACGTCTACGTAATGAGGAACGATTTTACAAACACACGAAACCGGCGTATAGAGCGTCTTACGCAGCGGGAACCTTACGGAGCGTATCGCGAGGCGGCAGAGGGACAGCACGAAGTCGTCGAATGTTAATTTGATCATTCCATCACACTTGAGCGAACTCGTTTATAAAGCTATTACGGTCCCGTCTAGCAGGGCACCGCAGCACCGCGTGACGCTAAGAGAAACCCCGCGGGCAACACTAACTCACCGGTTAGGTGTAATTAATCTAGTGCAAATTGCTTCATAACATGTTGAATGACGTGTGGATCTTCGCTTCGGGATGCTTTGATTAAAGGAAGTCGCTGAAGGAAACGTCCACCTGGCCACCATTTTCCGGCCCACTAGAACCAAAGGCACGTCTTCCAAAGACCCTTCCAAGCAGGAGTGCCAATAGGTCTATTTATCGTCGGCAGAGCCTCGGCGGCAACTGCAAGGGCCTTCGAAATTTGAGCCTGAGCAATCCTACAGTGGGCCCGCACGACGTCGTTGGCAAACACGGATGCGTTCGAAGAGCCCCCTCAAGTTGACTGACCTTATTCCATAAACTTACGGTTAGAGGGAACTCGGACGTTCCAACCGGTTGCGCCCGTGGACACTGGAGGGTCGAGTAGAATCTGTGCGACGCATTAATCATTGGACACTTTTACTCCGATAACGCCGAAGCTGGCGGCAACATCGGTGTCGACGTGAACTTTGAGGGTCGGTGATTGAAAAGCTGTCTGCGGCTTCCTATTCTCGTAAAAATTTCTCCATCGGGGTTGCTGGTGGGACGCTGCGGCGAATTCCAAGTAGGTTTCTGCTACGCACCAGCGATTCCTTCTACGTTTCTTGTCTTTTTAGCAGCGAGCGAAAGGCGTTCAGAGCAAACATGCCCAGCGAACGGATTTCGTCTGTCAAACGGACAGACACTGACCACACATCAACGTGCGCTCGGAATGTAGTGCGTGATCCGTGTAGGGAAAGTGTGTAGGCCATTCCTCTCGAAAAAGAAACGCAGACAACACGCCAGGCCATGATTGTCCCGAAACGACTCAAATGGACAGCCCTTAAAGCAGAGTGGTCGCAGGTATATGCCAGCGTGTGTGACCTCTGTGTGTAACCTGTGTGACCTCCTCAGAGATGCTTGGCTTACACTGTTAGATGTTTTAGGTAAACCTTCAAGCAGACGGGATCAACATAAGAGAGTACGGATAGAAAATGCAGTAATCTCCATTTAAGTTAAAGCTAAGTGTACAGCACATTTAAAGTTTCAACTCAAAATGTTCTACCTGTTATTGAGAAAAGGTAGTGCAGATTTCTGCATAGAGCTGAACTCAAATGCCAAACGTATGGTCTTGACCTGTCGACGATGAAGGAGAAAGTCAGAACAGTGGACCTCAAATCCGCAGAAATCCGTAGAAATTTCAAAATGGTTGACGAGGCCGTTGATCTTGATGGCAATAAAGCAAGAACAAGTTTCAGATTAGGCCAAATGCCAGAGCCCGCACTGAGAGGGTATAGTTTATGTGGCGAATTAGAATACAAGTAAACTATGTTGAATTATTAACATGCAAATTAGTAACAATGAATAAGATATGATATAGGTTGACGTATGGAGATGTTACCTGAAACTGTGAAATACCACTAAACCGATGACACAATGCCCATTCTTAAATAAATAAGCAGATATTTCACCTCAGTACGATTGAGCTTCGGCTGAGGTCGGGACGTTAGACATGACACGCTTCAACCCTGTGCAGCTCTTACCGTAATTCGCCGATATTAAAATTTCCTTTTTTTGCAAATAAATTTAAAAAAATCCCTCTGTTTCGGCGTCTGATTCTACGCTAGGCCCCGCC
>MNPL01026315.1:34984-55625 GCA_002081605.1 Tropilaelaps mercedesae
GCCTTCCCAGAGACGGGTATACAGCTATACTGGCGGGTGGCTTTTATCCATTACTATATTTATTCGGGAATGCCCGATATATGCTTAATTAAAAACCAACGAGCCGCTCGTAAAAGCGTAACCATTCCCACGAAGTGCAGCAGCGCGCATTTTGCACTACAACGCCTCGAGGGAAGGAATTCATTCTGGAGTCCGGGTGGGCTTTGGCAACCTAGGCAACAAGTTGAAGTTTAGCAACGAGAATTCTTTGCTCATTCTCCGCACACCTGCGGCAAGGTTCCCTAGCCCCCAGATCCTGCTGATGTTACAAGTGGGTACGCCGGATCACGGGCGCTCCTTTGCGGTCGGTCCTGAACCTCAAAAATTTGCCCGGACGCACTCGCGCGCCGAAGCTAGAAGGCGGAACTTGCCAGCGTCCGGGTCGGCGGACGAGGTTGTATTTTGAACGTGCTGATTACTAGGATACCGTAGGCGACATAAAGGTGACAGTTTTCTAAGACGACACGACCAGATTAAATCATCACAATTAGCCAATGGCACCGCCGGGGACCTCGGATCTCATACACGGCCGTGCACGTTCGGAAGTCGAGAATCGAGCGCGAACTTCCGTCAAAGCTCGAAAACTCGACCTTCGGTAAACTATCGGGGTTCCGGCTGCAAGCGTAATTAACCGACACTCGCTTGTTCCAAACAGGCATTCCGACCAGAAACCCAGTCAGGATCACAGACCCACGTATACCGCCATGCGGGATGGAGAGATTTGTGTAGGTAATCGAATAGCACTTGCGCGAAGACGGCGGAATACGAACCTAGAAGGCTTCAAAATTCGCCGAACAGCGAAGCCAACTACTGTTGGAGAAGGGTACCGATCGTGGGCAACACAAACCCGACGGAGCATGCGATATTTAATAGCACGTTGAAACGCCATTACTTTAGTAACCGCTCTTGTCATTGTTGCGGCGGAAAAGGTGAAAGTAGTGCAAGCAGCACAAGAACGGAGCGAACATGCACCACACTGATAGCCAATATTAGTTCATAACGCTGAAATAGGAATGAATGCTGACATCGTGCGGGTGAATGGCGGATGTTTCCGTTTACTCTCACAGATATGCCCATGTAGTAGTTTTAACTACCGATACCCCCCTGTTATTTCACGTCGATGTGCCAGCCTAATATGGTAGGCTATCTTGTGCTGCTGGCACCGACTATAAGCCGAACTCATCATTAAATAATGAGTTTCAGCAAGTCTCAGTATGCGTCTACAGTATCGATGGAAAAAGTTGGAGCTAACTGAGTGGTCACCGTGATAGCCTCCCAATTTTCTGTTCTATCGTATATCGCGTATCGATGGCTCACCGACGCACGTCTTTTGCAGACGTGGTCGTAAAACGCTGTATAGTCGACTTGAATTTTCGTCCTTTTCTCTGACATTTTTCAGGGCCGAAGCCGCTCGAGCTGCTCTCTTCCGGTGTTCAGGAAGCCCTGACTCTACCATCGTATCTCTGCGATAGAAAACATAATTAGGTGTAGTACACGTCCGGATTTCACTGGAGTGTTCCATAGCGCGGACCCAAGTCAGGTCGCGCTATCTGCGATCGAGCATAATTACCGACAAGTCTCTATGCGTTATTCAACTGCCGCTCATGGAAGAAAGAGGCAAGCAAGATGTACTTATTGTTTAGAGAAAATAGCTCATTTATGAGAGTATTAGCTTTTGCGATTGTTTGTGATGTCTGACCTTTGCCAGTTTCTAGAGCGACGCAATACACCGTACTGGCCTTGAGACGACGAAAGTATGATGACTCAGGCGCTTTAGAAACAGTGCAAACTAGTACTAAAGGGAAGTCGCCTATGTATGTGTAAGTAAATCATTCCATCTGTTTACTACACCGTCGCACGGGGTGTCTCTTGAACGTGACTTCGAAGACGAAGTAAAGCATTTTGATGTTATTAACATCGCACCGTATCCGTGATGATAACACAGGATCGAAATGAGATAATGCTCGATACGGCATCAAAACTAGCAGACTATTAATAGGGTAGTACTGCTCAGAGGGAAAACCGAAGGCTGGAATTTAGTTGAGCCCCGCTAAAAGTCGACTTTTTCTTCCATCATTGAATTTCTTACATGTCAAGACAATATCGCAAATGAATAAAATCGATTCGCAATATCGGTCGATGATCCTCTTTTTGTTTTTGCGATTGTGGTTGTGTATTGCAGACAGACGTCTATATGTTTAGAGCTGACCATAAGCCAATATTTGAGGTCTATTGTAGTGCTTTTGGCAATACTTCGTAAGATGGATCACTTATATAAACATAAGTATGCAACGGCAGGAATCGAACCCGTGCACCTATGCGTCTCTTCTTGTAGCGAGGCGCACGTAAATACACCAAGCCACGAACTAGACAAACTTCGTACCATAATAGACGTCCATTATCAGATTGTAGGACCGTAAGATCCGGCGAACCCTCAATAACAGAGCGTCGTACGTCAGCAAAATTGTCCTATATACTTACATGCATGCCACAGTTCTACGAATCGATTTGCGCGATGATTCGAAAAATGAAAGTTTGACGAACTGATCGCGCTTGCTGGTTCTCGAGTAGACTTTAGTCGAATATATAATGTTCTGACCTGACACACTCTAGACCAGATAAAGTACAAATAAAGATGACGCTCAAATACAGTCTCTCAAACCCCTTGGGCATCTGCTCTATTTACTGTGTCAACGGAATGTATCTCACATACGAAGATGATATCAAAATTGGGATCGTTTCCGACGATGAAACTTAGAAAAATATTGATCGATGAAATTGAAGACAAACGCAGAATTCAAATTTCGCGCGCTCGGAATTTGAACACAAAATCCTTCGACACTTGCGCTATAACGTTGATCGGTTATATCGCCAGAACGTAAACTTTGGATGTGAATACGAAGCACAGGGGCATATTCGATCGTCCACCACTTTGGTCGGAGGGTGGGGCTAGCTAATCGGGCGTTTTCCCTGAAGCAAAGGGCTCTTTATGCCTCTGACCCGGCAGATGATTCTTACGTGACCTCTGCTATATGGACGCAGCGGGACGCGATACGCAGTAGGTGGCCAGCAAATTGCAAAGCGCTCCAATTCGGATGAGAAAAACATCATGGAGGGAAGACCAATGCATCGCTACGCGTAACGGGCTTTAGGGTCTTCGACCCTTGGCCGCTGATGGTTGAACACTTCTCGTTCATTTCTTGACGTTTTTGCGCCCCGAGTCGCTTATGGGTCCGGTCGGTGGGTTATTTTTTACGCGAGTTTCATGATGCTAGACCGCCGTCCGTAACGTGCATGGGTAAGGATGCGTTCCCGTACAATTGGGGTTCTGCCGCTAACTTCATATGCGCCAGCGGCTACGCACCAACTCGGTATCGACGAAATTCAGCAAAGACATAATGTGGACAACAAAAACCTGTTCATTTTCATTCCATTCGGAGTTTGTCACTAATTGCTAGAAGGGACTAGCGTAGAGCAATGCTGTTAGGTGTCGACGTGTATCAAAGTCTCACAGCAGCTGCCTTTCGGTAAAATTCATAATAAGGAAAGGAGCGACTGGAAGAAAAGAAAACACGGGGTGACAAAGGGTGCAAAAGCTGAGTATAGGCTTTGATTCCGTACGCCTACTACGCGCAGACTCTGAAATCTTGACGAAGAACTACTACTCGGTTTCATCGCAGCCAACTATTGCGTTTGACAATTTCGGGCATTCCTTGCTTAGCTAACTTAGCTAACTCGCTGAGCTAAAAGAGTATTTGACTGGCAAAATGGTACATGAAATTGTTAAATGGATGAATTCATACAAGGTGGATAAGAGCAATATGCCTGTACGAATATGCATCGGTAACGCCGATTCGGTGACTTTTCGCCGAGGTGCAGGACAGCGTGTCGCATTGAGAAGTGTTTCTGGCATTGGTACGCATTACAGCATGCACCAGTTAACTTATAGCTAATGAAGTTTCTTCAATTGTTGTTCATTTCAACCAATAGTACTAGATGGCGTGGGTGAGAATTCCCTAGAATGTGTCCCAAAAGACCCCACTCGTAGCTCACCTTATATATAGTTAATACTGTACTCTCTGATAATAATATAAGTACTCCCTGGCACAGCCCGTCCCAAAGATTTAGTCAAATGGATAAAATAATACATTTAAAATATGCCAACCAACGGCATGATAATTTAGCGAGAAATCCGGCCATGTATACATACATACGCAGATAACGCTCAACAAATGGGTGATTTTAATATATTACGCTTCATGTAAGCGACTGCGTTGCTTCGTCTATTAAACTGCCCACGTTCGAAACAACACTCCCTTTAATGTATAAAATCCTATTTCCGATGTTCCCCATCTCTCAGCGACTCGCACTCGCTCACCTGGCTAGGCTTTCAGTCCCGCAGGGATGTAAACGCGTACAATAACTGGAACGCTTTGAACTCATCGAAAGATGTTGGCAATCCTTCACCACGTATAGAGTAGTGCGTCTAACGACCTACTCATCTATTACCCAGGATAGGATGAAATTGCGTGCAGAACCGCCAAGCCGACTAAATGTAGAACACTCCGTGTACAATGGCATAGTTCGGGCATGCACGACCTAGCCTGTCCTTCTAGCGCCCGCTGTTAGTGACGTCGATGCGAACTGCGGTAATGGAGAAAGCCAGATGGACTTGCGAAGTACTTCAAACATAGGTGAACACTCATCCGACGCTGAAGTGACAACCTGTTTAGCCCCGGCACGTAGCAACCTCAATCCGACGTTTCTCAGCGTTTCTCACTGACGCCGTATGATATACGTGGAAATTTCCACGGATGGAAATACGGGCTTGTCATGAAGCCGATCAGGGTTACGGTGAACTAGGTTTCAGCTCGGTATATGTTCGACACAGTCTCAAAGATAATTCCATTGTTGCTTGATTTACAGAAGTTAACGGTGGTACTGTACGGAATGCCGACTGACGTTGACTAGATACTAATGCTTGGCAAATATAGTTGATAGCAACTATGCGATATCTCGGCACTCAGTTGGCGCGGACAGCTGGCAAATAACATGCGTCTCCGAAAACCTGTTGCAAAGCAGATCGTAATATTGTGCCATACAGCTGACCCATCAAGCTAAAGGCTTGTGCAGCTAGCAGTGTTTCCTTTGTCAAGCTAATGTCATGTTACGCAACGTGACAAATCGCCAAACACCTGTAGCACCGGCGAACAACTCTAGAATATTATTACCCTTGTTACGACTCATATTATAAAAACACCTGTAATGTTACATACACATATCGTATAATATTATTGCAAACGCTAGTGACACACGAAGCATTTCGCCCTCATTGGCTAAATTTGGCCAGGCATTGAGTTAATCTTGTGCGAGTGTGTGAAACGCGTGTTAAGAAAATGCAATTCGCCCTTTTGAACGCGCGTCTTTCTCGTCCTTCTCTGGCCAGCCTCCCCTGAAGTGAATGGCCGTTGGGAAAAAATCCTAAATATTCGTATCGTTTTGACAGTGAAACGTTATCGTGCAGCAGCACAGCTTTCCTAATGCATGTCTTTCATTCCCGCAATGACAAATGGCGTAAATGGATATCGTGATGCCACTACGTGGATAAACGCTAATGAGAAGATAAATATACACGCGCAAAATGTGTGCTAATATTAGGCCAACTGCCCTCCAAGCCCATCCAGCAACATACGCTACGTACCCTGTGTGTATACATACAGCCATAGCGTTAGCCGTTGCGTAGGCTGTAAGTAATTCTGAGGACGTGTGCTAGGAAATTGTTTACCACATATCATCAGAATTCACCAACTTTACGCCTGTTCGGCCTAAAGCTGGTAGGCGGGAGAGGTTGCACCCGAAATAGCTGTCGTCAGCGTTGCTCCATCGAGACGAGTGCTACCTCATATATTGTTGTTTCAACATCGCCTAAGGCAGCACCAGGCATCCACATATTCTGCTTTGGGAACGCTGATAAATGCTTTGCAAGTGAACACTCGTCCGCGGCACACGCTCAAAAATAATGAGGAGTAAGGGAAGTTTCGTGAGAGTATTCAGCTTCCTCACTTTTCATAGAGAGAAGAGAGGAAAGGGAGGGGCAGGGTGTGTATTTATAGCTTTTTTGAAGCAGGAGTCCTCATGGATTAGCGCTAAAGGTGAAGCATGCTCACGTGTACAGCGCAAGTAAACAAACGCTAACGCACCTCTACGCAGTAGCAGATGCAGTTGTTAGATCACGCCGGTTTGGCATTCTGATTTAGATCTAGATACAGGGTTTCATTGTGTGGCTTTTGTTCGATAGTCCTTATCTGCACTCGTTCACGCGCTATTGGAAGCCGCTATTGGATCTGCAGCCGGCCCCCGAACGGTCACAGATGTAAACGGCGATTCAGCGTACGCGTGATTACTCGCTGCTAAGTATTGTACGAAATCATTTCCTAAATGTCGCGACGGTTACTAGAGTAGCTAAGTAACCGGCTGCAGAACTGGCGGTCATCATGGAAGACTACTCTGCTTGTCCGTCCAGAGCCTCTGTTGGCACCACTTAGTTCAATATTTATTTAACAACGTATTCATACACGCACGGAGTCGCGTCACAAGGACACCTCGTACGGCGGATGAAGAAGACTAAGAAGTTGACCTTAATGTGTCGTTAATAGCCGTGTTAAGAGCCTTGAAGTTAATTGGCCTTGAGAAGATCAATGCAATTTAGCTTATTTTTGATGCTGCACACTTGGCTTGTGACTGCGTTCGTCCGGCTTTCAGGGGCGGACCATTGATCAAAGTTATGAACCATATGGTTCAGTCTGTACAACATTGTGCTAAATGTGTGTTATCTACCCTTACTTGTGCCAAGCCCGACGTGTAGACCAGAGAATTCCAAGGCAAGTACATCGTCCGCTCCCAAAGTTTACAATAGCATTACAGGTGTTGCCATATTGAACGCGCCATACTTTGCGGCGCAGATTATACTAAGAATATACTTCCGCCGAGACTCAATGTTGAATTAATTTCGCTAGATTCAGACAGGTGATCCACTCTCGCTGCGATCGCTGCGACAGTCGATGCTGCGCTAAAGTCGGACAATTTCAGCACGAAACATTTTCTTCAGGGCACAGATTACCGCGGCAAAGAGTGTGCGTCAAGAGACACTACGTTTCTATGCGCAGTGTTCGAATAGTTCGAAGTGCTGTTTAAATGCGTCGTTCCGATGGTGCCCCTCGTCGCCGGCTAGCCTCATCGTGTGTTATGTCAACTGGCAGAACTGCACTCGTTGCATGCGTTTGGATCTCAAAGATACACTGTCCGCCATTGTGCGACACCTTTTTCACCCACGGGCATGTGTCGCACTTTCAGGCAGCATGGTACTTATCGAAGTAATGTTTTACCGGCTACCGTATCTTAGGGGTTGGGAGGAACATGACGTTTTAGTGGGTCTGTGAGTCCCACACTGGTCACTGAATAGGGTTGCAGTGACGTGCTAGTGTTATAAGCATTACCCAAAACCCCATCAAAAAAAAACGGTATGATATTGGCCAAATGTACTTTTCAGAAGGAATGGCGGTTAATGACGGTGGTTACGAAAGAACCATAGAGAACTATTTTAGAATGCGGAGGTAGTGTTTGCGGATGCATACTTTTCAAAATCACTGCTCCCCCCAGTTTGATTCGAGCGTCACTTCGAGCTCAGAAAGCTTAACCATCGAGGCATTTTCGTAAACTCATGTCGTGAGTCTGAGCTACTTTCGTGCTTATATTTGCGGATATTTCAAAGGAACCACCAGAAGAACCTTCATTAGGTTTTATAACGTTGAGGCGGCCATCTTAATTTTCGCAATCACCTTCGTATTCCTTATGAATAGAGATTAAGTTTAGAGTTCATATTTGAAGGTGACATTCTTCTCATCAAAAGTTCCCTCGCGCGCACGTAATTTGCACGATTTCACGAAGTTCCTATTTACCCCGTCATTCCCGACCGTCCCTTTCAGGTGCACTGTGGGCCTTGTCGTTGGTGGTAGGGTGCCAACATTACACTGAGTCGTCAGGCTCAAGCTATTAATCGCGAACATTACAAAGGGGACAGAGTTACGTCGGTGCATTTCGTTCGCTAGCCGCAATGATATAAGACGAAACGGAAACATCCCATCCTGGGACGGTACGTTTCGTTGGGTAATTGCAAAGCCCAGGCATTTATCATTCCGCAAGTTCGTTATTTCTCAAAAGACAAAAAGGGGTTGGCAAAAAAATATAGCAAGTAAGGAGAAAAATAGATTCAGGAAGAAGGGAAGAGGGACTTTGATCTCTGGACATAGCTTACGAAAAAGAGACAGCAAAGAAGATCGGTGGGTAGTGACCTCGCGGAACTGACGAGAAGAACGAGCTACATTTAATCAGGTCGTTTCATGCGAAGGAGCTTCATTTAGCTCAAAATAAGCTAACTGCGCGTGGTCAGACGAGCCTACAAAGCGTCGACAGATGGCCAAGTTTGGATGTGAAAGGAACTCTATTGCTAGCTAGAGAAGAAGATATAACAAGTGTCTCACGAGCTCGTAGAAGCATATCCATAGAACAGGTTTGCGGACGAGCCGATTAAGGTATGATCACAGTGGTAATTGTCTAAACATGGCCGATTCTATTTCAGTGCGTTTGATATGTGGTCTCACAGAGCTATTTAATCCCTGTCGCCAAAATTTCACGTAACCATCTTCGAGACTTAATGCGAAAACATCATACATTTCGTCTAAATGGAGACGCAGCTTGAAAGACGAGTTAAAGGCAGCAATTCATAGAAATCGAGTCATTCACTTTCCGATGACCATATAGACGTTCCCAGGAGGAACCTGCTCCGTAGAGGTCTTCTGCGAACTCTGTTGGATGGATACCTGAACGAAAGACAATAAACTTAGCAGAATACGCACGTTTTTTAATACTACTGGCCTGATATGCAAATACTCAAATCGTCCAACGAGAGCGCCCCGTTATGTGGGCCGAGTGCGTAAGTGAAATCAGTCCTTCTCCAGGTGGCAAACTGGACGATACCGCAAACCGTCGATAACATGCCCAATACTTTGCGGTTGCCAGCTACCGCCGGTCGAAGGAAAATTTTCCCGGCTGTAAAGCAAACGGATGAGTGGATAATTAGTAACTGGCTTCCTACTGAATCAAGAGCGATGCGTCAGACCGCAGGCGCGGTCGCGAGACCCCTTCCCTCACGCGCGCGTAAAGGCTCTTGCTTCTTCTATCCGAGGACAATTTTCGCTTCGTGGTGGAACCTAATAGAAGGAAACGGGATCAGAATCATTTGGGCATCTCAAAGGAAGTGAGCGCCTCGAAGAGGCACACCGCGGGGGTCTCGGCTGCGAGCGTGGACGGTAGCTAATGCACGCCAATTGACAAGTTTCAATCTGTTGGGGCTTACGCGGCAGATTTGAAACGGAGCGTAACTATCAGGAGATATGGTCTATTTCAGGGTCTAAGCTCTGGCCGGATAGACGCCGCGGCGTTAACGAGTTGGTTCAACTGGTCGGAGTTTCAATCCACGGCCTAGCCATTTCAGCTCAATGCAGAAGTGACATTGAATACGAAACCGATCCGTAACGGCGTTGGCAGAAAAGAGATAAAGGCAACACGATATAAATCCATGAATGTCTCCATTTCAGCCGCTGTTCGTACTGCAGACGCAAGTGGCAAGACGCTCAGGCTGTGGTTCCATTGGTGAGCGCCCGAATAAGCCGACGATGGTCGACGTACTTAGTAGCTATCATCGATGGTTTAGCTGGCTAAAAGCAGGACATCCAGGAAAACGGTCAGAATCTGTCATAATCGGAAACGCCTTAAGATTCGCATTTTTGCTGAACGCCTACCGCGGTGCTAGGTCACGTTTTCTTTGGTGTCTAGCTTAGTTAAGCTGCAATGACCCACAGCAAAGCCCATTTAGCATTAACCTTAGCACTGGCATTATTCGAACAGGTAAATGGAATATATGAACACGGACATCAGAGAACTTCGACCGGGTACCATATTTAGGCACGGAAGCCCATGTCGAGTCCTAATGATAAAAGCTTGAGTAAGAAAGCTTAGCACTGGCGAGACGTAGCAAAGGCTTCTTGACACGGAACAGACCGGTACTGCGTACTCACACTGCAGTCTAATAAAAATTATTAAACATAATTAACTATGGGTTAAATAACAGTCCGCCATCGGTTAGAATATGTCTGAGGTGTGCTTTAGGAATTGGTACGCCACCGAGCAAAAAGACAGGAATAAGATTCCATTGGTGTGACCAGGATGTGCTGAGAGGATAACTTTTTATGTCGAGGGATGTGAAGGACATGGCAGTCATAACGCTTGAGAACGGTAGGAACTTTTGAGTCTGTTTTGTCGGGCACTACCGTTCAGACAAGAAACATAGAATTGGACAGAGTGAGCTAACATGATTAAAAATTTTCTCTTATTGTTGTGCATCAACGCACACGGAAACACAGAACGACGCGCCCTTCTTCCAAAATCGAGATCTACGACAGTAGTAAATCGAGAGTTAATGGAAAAAAGTGAACAAAAAAAATGCCACAAACAAAAGAACAGAAATATACGACATGCCAGACCAAAACATGCATACGAACATTGAGAGCTAATGCGAGTCGTACGCTTTGAGTGAATTTCAGCAGAAGATGGAACGAGCGTCTCACTGTTCTTCGCGCTGGTCCTTGTCGCCAACATGGTTTTCCACCCAACATCCATCTGCTCAACGGGTAGCATATGCTCCACGCTCTGCCTAGGGCCAACTTTACGTGGGCACTCTGAGTGAAGCAAACTCTGATTGCCCGTTCGAACTCTCCATTGACTTCGTCTAAAGCGCAACTTCTGCCCAGTGACGTCTCGGCGACGTGATCATTTGATGTTATTGCGCGTGTGGTATGGACATAACGGTCTCTTTTGCAATTCGTATCTCGTGCGCCCGGTACTTGCGGTCAACCATTAACAATAAATATCGAGTATCGATCTCCGGCTTGCATTGGCAGTCTACGATAAATTTTGCGTTCGCTTCCGCCAATTCGACTGCCACCCGTACGGTTCGCCCACGTGGATGTGGTGGACTCATTTCCTCCTTTTGCGGTACGTCACCTCCCACTCAGGCCTAGTGTGACGCCAACTTAGCTAACAACCTTCGGACATGGAATTGTGCTCCGGGAGCCCAATCGGCCCTTAGTGCATGGCCGGGATCGAGTCTCTATTCGAGCGTATCGCCATCCGACTCGCTCGGGCGATCGGGTTATGTACCTTCCGTCTACGTCATCAGGTAGTCGGTCACCCTGTACTATTCCTGAAGCAATTCGTCCGCGGCAGTAGGCGGTACGGCCAGGTGCTACGTATTTCGGCAGTCAGCTCTAAAGGCTGGCCGCCTTACTTTGGCCCATGCGAGGGCTGCGGCTATAAACTTAGGGTTTCACCACGGTCCATGAGGAGTATTTATTGGCTCGTCGGCTCCGCGGAGTCAGCAGCGCTTCGGTGTTGTCTGCAAGAATCCCTGTTGCCTGGGGTTCAGGCATAATTTTGCATCTGCCATTAACTAGGCGGAGCTCAAACTTAGAGGAAGTTGTGTCCGTCTTCAAGTTCGGCATAGGCTGCCTCGTTGCATTGGACTTCATCGCCGATCGCACGTAACGGGCGGGAAGAGGAGAAAGATCTTCTCCCTTTTTGCACAGCGCCTTCTACCTTCCGACCAGGTTTCATAGCCCTGTTATCTAATATTCTACCAGAGCTACGAATTACTGAAGCGGCCGACTGGTCGAACGTATAGGTAGGCGAAGCCATTCGATCTGGGCCTTGAGAGGCTCAGTTTAAGGGCCACTTGTGGCGTACGAGTCCCGAGAGAATACCATGGCTCGAGAGACGGCCTAGGACACTATCACATGAATGCCCTTCATACGGGCCGACGCAGCGACTGAACGCAACAGCCAAATCGCGTTATTCCAAGCTATTAGCATTTCGTTGCGATGACTTCGCGTGACTGGCTATCGACGCGCCGCCAGCAGAGGACGCTGATGGCTACGAGGTGTCCCGGACAGTGGTCGCTCTTCGAGAGAAATGACACGGCAAAAGCCTCCAACGAGTGGACAGACGGGTTCTGGGGGGAAGTCGGAGTCTGTGTAAAGATGATACTTGCAGAAGCCACACGGGCCTTCCTTGCCGTGTGGGGTATGGCGACTGAAGTACACGGTGGGTCCTAGCGACATCGGCAATATCTCTGCTCATGCAGCCGGCGGGCCACTCCGGGGGACAAGCGAAGGTCGGTTGTTACAATAATAGGTAGCTCCACGACCATTACTGGCTATTAACAGGCAATATTTCTGGTCTGTACCCATGTAAGCAGAAGTGTACGAGAAGGAGACGATAAAGCTGAAGAGAAATAGAAAGATATAGAGGGAGAAGGAGAAAAAAGAGGGAGCTGGTGCAGCCTTATATCAGTTAAACAAACGTTGAGCCCTGCGAACATCCGCAGGCTAGCGATGGACACGTTGGTGATAGGGAGAGCACAGCAGCAATCGAGGAGAATGCACCGCCATACACCTCCATTACTCAATTGCGTCAATATGCCATTGAACAAGGTCGCTTCGTCAGTGTCCATGGGTGTGTAGTTAGCACAGCGACAAGCACCGCCCATGTCTAATGTTTGCCCAGCAGGTGGTTATTGTTACGACCGAGGTTAAGGCTGCAAGATGCCCTGGGCGTTCGGATTAAAAAAAACCGCAAACTGCAGCCATTGTGAACGACGCCCAAAATGATGGGGACAAATACACCCCAGTAGATAGCCGTCTCGAACATCGGCCTACTATTACGTATCCCTGGCCCGCCTAAAACGAGCTATGCGAACGCACAATAATATCACGGGGCCAGGAAAACCGCAGTACTCACAAGGACTTAAGAGGTCGTTACATCGGGCGGCAGCCATGAAAATATTTTACAAAGTTTCCCAGCAATGAAGTTCGGCTAGAGCCCATGGCCTATTCAAGCGCTGAGCTCCCCCTCATTGGCACCCAAGGCTGAAGGTCGCAGTTTTACCATGAGCCTGGCCAAACGCGCACCGCTTTCGTTGGTGTCGTTCCCTTTATTCGCGAGTTAGATACCCTTATGCGACCTTTGAATGTCACGCCAGCCATTGCAAGGGGCATTTGCGTATACTTCGGTGAGTGTAGCTTGTTACGAATTTATTACAGTTCGTTTTCGACTGGTCTGCCGCCATGATATCCTCGCTGCTACTACGAGTCTATGAGATGTCATTAATTTTTGTTGGTGTACAACCTAAACGCGAAACGCGCACGGCCATGCAACCTGTAAGCAATTGTGTGGCTTTTCTCAATGTGCGTGCTTAATAAAATGACGAAATTAATTTAACCAAACGAATGTCATCATATAGGTTATTTTGTTTCTGTCGTGCTTAGGAAGCACGTGGCGTTTTTACGCCAACATGGCTAAAATGAGACATTTATTTTTATCAGCATCACATTTACTTGACAGACGCCAGATCGCACCAAATACTAGTCCTGCAGTTTCTCACCGAAAGGCTCATGCCTTAGTGGCGACGCTGCCGTCTATAGAGGCACTATAACGGATCACAGCAGATGTTTGATCTTAGCCCTACGAATTTCGTCTTTATTAGGTTACACACACACACACACACATCTACTCGATATTAGTTAGCGGCGGCCATATCCGCAGATGGCCCGGCCGCCAGCGACATTAATGGTCTGTAATCCTGATCGACATAAAGCTATCATACTCCGCTAGGTTGTAGCCGATTAGCCGTGTCGGGTGCTTCACTCATAAGTCGGCCCTCTCACCGGCCTAGACTGGCGTTCATACGAGGACCTATCGTAAACAGAATGTACGTGGCTATTCGTTTAAAGCATTTGCATATGCAACGAACCTCGTCGCATAACCTATCGAGGTATGGCTGGCGAGTTAATCGGCTTCAAGTTAGTTTGTAATTGTTCGAGAGTGACGAACTAAAACGAATTCGTATAGTTGAAATGCGCGAGCGAGTGTACCAGGGCCAATGTACCAGGCCTTCTTCTCCAGCGAATTGTATGAGGTCCTCGTGTTGTCCAACTAAACGGTCGGTCGACGTTCCTAGTGCATATATCCTATAATTTATTCGTTGCGTTTCGCAACGAAAACGAGCGCGTCCAGCGGTTGGTGGTGGTGGCAAAGGCCAACGTCTTCTGCTCGGAACATAAGGAACATATCGTTAGGCTCGATTTTCTGTATACTTGCGCGTCTACCTAGATTGAAACAGTAGAGTGAAACATGTCGTGTACGTGCATGATGTATATGGCTAAGTTCTATGAAGAAGCCTTTAGTGGTTTCTTGGTCGCGGCACTTTATGACGACAAAAATTCTACTGACTGAGGCGTGTACACGTATTTGTCAGGTACGTCCGTTTAGCGAACGATATCAATTAGGCCTAATGGAAAGTTCTGTTGATATAGATACGTTCTCTACTCGTTCATGCGATAGAGGAACCTAGCGCTTTGTGTTGTATCCAACGGGATAGAAGTAAGGCGGATCTGCTTTAACGATGGGTGCCCTTTCATTGTGGGTGGAATACGTATCCGGCAATTGTTTCGCCTTAGTTCACTGTGCCGCCGCCGCCGCCGACTATCGTCTTGCTAAGACGTTGACTCCTTCCTGCAGGAGCTCACCGCGTTGGCCACAGGATGAGTGAAAGGCACTCGGACATACAAGCTTAGAATGCCTGCTCCGGGCGTCAGTTCCGACTTCCTCTTCGCTACCCCCGCTCTTCCGGCTTACGTCGCCGCGTCGGTGTCGGGTTCCGTTAGCCACCACCCCCAACCGTGGGCGATAACTTGTTCCGCCTCCGCGACTCCTTCCTGCCGGCGTGACGCTCTTCATGTCGGCATCTGTCTGTCGGAACTACTTGTTCGTGCCGTTCTTTTTCCGTTCGATTGCATCGTCATCCGCCACAAGCGTTCGTAACGTTGTTGATCCAGTGGCTTTACTTTTCCCACTCTGTTCGACGGGTAGTCGTCTTGAGCTCCTCAACACTCCGAACGGCAGTCGCTTCGGATCTCTGTCGCACCGCCTGGGCCTTGTCTGCCACTTTGCCACGTCGTTCTGACTACTGATAGCCTGTAGATTGTGTCCACTGGGTCTTCGACCGTAGCTCTGCCTTTGGTCCTTGAGCTTTTAGGCCCAACAACGCCGCACTTGGCAGGAAGAAACACTGCTAACAGCGAACTGCTTGGTGACAGGCAGAGATCGTCAGGTTTTTACCTGCTTCTTTCCTTTGTAGCTAAGCCTTGCTGTTTCGCGCCGTTTTGTCTCTTTCTTTCTGCTTTTTTTTTTTAGTGGAACGTGTTCCTTCCCAAGAAATCACGCCCTACCGGACACCGCAGACTTCCACGCGCTATCGCTGTTGTTGTTTTTGTCGTCGTCGTCGTCGTCGTCTTTGTTGTTTCTGCTCTTGCTGCCGCTGCTGTTGTTCTCGTAGTTGTTGAGTCTTGCCTGTTTTTCATGTAGCCTTGCTCATTTCCACGAGCCCGCTTCCAAGCGCACTCTCGTCGACCTTCGAGTGGGGCTCCGCCTCGATAGTTATCTATCACAGGTACTGTCGTACCGTAGGGATTACATTATAGGTCAGCATTGGCAATGGAAAAGAGCTGGCAGAAAGAACAGAGCCCAAAATAGAGATAGAAAGAGAGATGAGGAGAGAACGGGCGCTGAGTACAATAGATCGTATCCCGGGCCGCACCCTAATAAACCGTCATCAACGCTCTAAGTGGACCGGGATATTGTCGACAGAGAGGTCGGGAAGGGCAAAACATTATTGACAATATCCATGCAACGCGCCTTCAATAGAACGAGAACGGTGGCCCTGAGGACTACTGCCTTCGTCCTTCCAGTATTCCCCGTAAATGGATGCGCTCGAATTCAGCTATATTCGCGAGGACTGATTAGCGAGTCTGATGAGCAAAAGCAACGACAGAACCTCGCAGATCGAAACGCTGATGGCTGATGAAGTACAGGAATGGCAACTCTGGACCGGTGGTTAGGTGCTGGCTTCATTACTTCTTAATTTAATTTGGTTTGAACAACTAATCGCTGGGCACATCCGATAGCGAGTGATCGCTCTATGATAATTTTCATCAGTGACATGAAGTTTGCGTAGAAAATTTTCTGCAAGCATTTCATTATTTTCAGCTGTAAAAAAAACGATTGCGAAATTCCCTAAAACGAAGCCCTAAAACATGCTACCTCAAAGCAGGTCCACGCTATCTTCGGCGCACTTTATAACCTCGTCTGAAAAACTCTCCGAACGCTCCTTTCAACGTTTTCAGGAGGTCATTTATAGCTTCACTCATCTCTGCTGTACCTACTTCGAGCTTCGAGGTTCTGAATGGCGATTGTACGAATATTTAAGGCAGGAGGTTGAACTAAGGAGAACGTAGATCACTCCTTCATCACATAGGAACTTTGTTTACGATTGACGCTCAATAAAGTCAAGATCTACTGTGCAACAAGTCAATTCTCCCATAAAACACTTCTTAGTGCTTACTTACGTGTTGCACTTCGTCTTCACTGAAAAATCCGACTGCATTTATTAGGTGCTGCAATATTTTATGCGCTATGTTCACGGCACTCGCGTCTTGTCTTAGACGTGCCGCGAAATGTGCTTCGTTATAGGATAAGCAGGCCAGTGTTTTCGATTTTTTCATGATCAGTCAAAGGGTTCATGCGTGCTTTGTAGTTCTGACGGCCACTGGTGTGTGTACAATGTGTGCTCTAACTTTGAACTTCAATTATTGGCAGCTTGATCCAATGAACATATCTAAGTTCGCGTCGCATCGACTGCAGGTAGACGAGGGTCGAAAAAGAGCGAAGAAATTGCATTCGTTTTGGCGACTTGACGCGTGTACCTCGCCCTACTTAATGTGCTCAAAATGTGTTTCAGGCTAAGCGGCCAATTTTACTTTTCTACTCTGTCCTACGGATCATCGTGATGTATCCTCCAGCTCTGGTTTAGGGCGAATACTCGCTTTTTGCGCAAAGTTGAGCTCAACGGAATGTCGGCATTTTGTCGGCTAACTTGAAAACGGTGAACATACACCTGTTGATAGCCGGCCCCGTAGTACGCTCCAAACCGGCTGCACTTCACGGTCGTGACGCATATTGGCCGTATTATAATTATTATTATTAGCTACCCATGTTCGTCACAGCACTAAAGGTAAAGCACATATGTCCGCTGGAGACATATTTTGAACACACCACAAAGAGAGCCCAAAGGTCTCGAGATTTCAGCGTTATAGAATATCGTATATTTATACCGTCCATCTACCATCTACGTACGCCGCGGCGTGTCCCATGAATTTATCTCGTTTCGACCGTCCTTCCGACGTTTGCCTACGGGCCGGCCAGTACATATCAGGTTTATACAACATTTGAGCGTTGCGGTCGACCGAGATCAAACGTCTGTTGCACCCAGCTGAATACGATGCATCCGACAGGCAGACATGTTCGAGGTGTGTTTATGGTGAACGAAAAAAAAAGGACATCTCGAACATAGCATTTGCGCGAGTGACCGAGAAAAATTGCTGGAACAGCAACCGGCCAGCGCCTCCGGCTAGAACTGAGTGAAGAGTGTTTCGTACCGATATACGCGTCTAGACTTGCGTTTTGCCCCTTCAAGGAGTAAAAAATGCCTCTCGTCGGCATGCCCTCCCATGCATCATCTCTCGTCTGGGCTGGAATCTCGGAACATGAGATCTTTCTGGTAGAGAGGCTAGGCGCTGCAAAGCCGACGCTTTTGCAACGACTCAGGGATTCGAATGGGCAAATAAGCTTCTTTGATGGCGCACCACGGCCCCCACACCGGTTTGTTGTCTGGAACTGTAACTACAAAGGACATAAACACGGTCAAACAGACGCTCTTCGTTGGGTTGTTTCGCTCTGAGCCGAGCTCAGCCTTGAGTCGTCGAAAGCGACGTCGTTGACCCTGCGGAACATCCAACATCATCCCGCAACCCCTGGACGCAACCGGGACGCAACCGAATGTTCGTATGACGAGTTCTCGCAAAGTGGGTGCCCACGTATTTAACAAGAGCGTAATGCCAAATGCACCCATTCACCGTCATGCTGTCAGTGTCGCACACGTTTCAAACCCGGAATCCGCCTCGGAGTGAGGGATTTTAGCTCTTGCCAGCGTCCAGAAGCTGTCCCACGAGTCGCCACACAGACGATCGAGCCCGGCGGAGCGAATATATTCGGCGTTGTCAAGGTCCCAGCGTTGTAGAACCTCTTACATTTACGTTCTATACAGAAATTGTCCATCTCTCAGCTTCCGCTCTCCCGTTCTCAGTGTGGGAATTTCTGTTCGGTCAAATGAACGCAACGTCGGGTCGTGGTGAAATGACAACGTGGACGACGCTATCGACAAACAATAGTGGATAATGTTTTTGCGTGAGCAAAAAAATAAAGCGGACAACGCCCAGTCGGACGCCCGCACCCTCTATCGACAGAGGAGAGGAGGGGTGATAGGTTGTTACTTAACCACATTCGTAACTATCAGGCCTGATCGTCTGGCGGCCCCATCCATTATCGCGTTGTTGTACCAATCTTAGCTATGGCTGGCCAATATTATTATTATTATTATTATTATTATTATTATTATTATTATTATTATCTAGCCGTATCAGCACTAAAAATAAACACGAGTGTGGTTACACAAACCACATCAGCTCAGGATAAGACACATCCTGAGCAGAAGAAGACTTCTGTTATGATTTAATCGAAAGTAAACAATATGTAAATTATGAGAAAGTGTGTTCGATGAAGATTAAACCAGTAGAACCAACAAAGAAACACATTTTGCTCAGTCTCGGGAGTCTGCAGTCCCGACGAAGACATCTGGCGAAGCTGCGAATATAGATCGATACGCCGAAAAAGCTGATATACCAGCTAACGTATGCTGGGGATCGCCAGGGGGGCAAAACGCACTCCGGAGGCGTCGGCTGAGGCGTATGGAAAGAGGGACGCGAATGGGGCGACAGCACCCAGTGTATCGGATTCGCCGTCGCGGTTGGCACAGCCGTCTACGGCATTCGCTCTACGCCGTCGACATCTGCATGAAGGGATACGAAGCTTCGGAACAGTTTTGCGGCGACTGCTCGCAGGGCAGGTTTTCCGTCCTGTCAGGACGCCTGAGCACGGGAGATTGGCGCCCACACGGTCGGCAGAATTGCCAGCGAATGTATGCACGTCCGCTATGTATGGGCGTATTCTAGCTTGACGGAACGCGACGGGAAAATGCTCGCAAGCCTTCGTAGATTCGCAATATGGCTATTCAATCAAGACAACACCAGATAATTCGACGTTGGACGAATCGAACGGGCTGACAGCCAGGAGGCAGTAGCAATTCATGTTCGTGCTAGAAGCCAGTAAAGATCTGTGACAATCTCCGTAGAACGTTGGTCACGACGGCCTTGTGGCAAAACAGACGTCAGACACCTTCCCTATAGTTAACTTGTTGGTGCCGCCAGATCAACGTGACGGAGAACCTTAAACGTTCAAGCTGAATGTCAGCCTCATTTTCAAGACAAGGGTGGACGTACAAGGCGGAGTCGAAATTGTTGTCAATAGAAGTAGGGCTGCGTATCTAGCGCTGTTGCTGTTCTTTATAGATAATGTTTTCCTTGTGTCCAACTATGCCTAGACGGCCAGCACCCTTAGGCTGTGCGGGCCTATTAATCACCCTGAACAGTATAACCTCCTAGGAAAAGTATTGCTCTAGAAAACTGGTAGCATTTCATGGATAGGTAAGGTAATGAATACAACATTTGATACAGTCGACCTGTCGAGCTCGGCAGCCTCTGGTGCATTCACGTGCGCCTTCAGAGGCGCCTGGAGGAAGAGGAGAAGGAGGAGAAAGACGTAGATGGGGGGCTGTACGGGATCGATCCCTAGCGTTGCACGTTTACATTTCTATGGAGCTGATCTGTCTTACGAAATCGTGCCAAAATCGGTGCCGTGAACGTAAAATGTCGGCTGATGGCCAGACCTAGACCTATTGTTTGATATAAACAATCTTCTCAAAAGCCAACGTTTCGCACATGGGGCTTGCGACTGTACCGTGATACGTTGCGTGCCGTAAATTTGTGTCGTGTTGATATGGTAGATACCATTTTTCCACTTTATTCCTTTTCGAGTGAAATAACGAGAAAAGGTCAACTAGGCTGAAGTGCAGTTAGGCAAAAACTACCCCATGAAGTTGCACCTTCTAACCGCTGGCTCAATGCGCTCTCACCGAACTTGTCGCAGTCGAAGCGAAGATCTCGTACAGACCTCACAAACGAACAATAACGTCTGAACGCTCGCGTCTCTCTCGCCGGTTAGCACTGAAATGAAACTATTGCCCCGCTCAGAGCTTAGAGGGGCAACACGGATCAGCTCGTTTGTCGGATGGCTGCGAAGAACTTACGCGACATTTGCATGCTATAATAGTTTGCCCCTGTGTTTGTGCCAGTGCTAAGGAAGAGGCCGTCGGTTGCCACCCCGGGTCGAGACAAAAGTTTGCCACCCGGTAGGTTCG